>MIQA02001221.1:0-26331 GCA_001887855.2 Sclerospora graminicola | reverse complement strand
AGCCATATTCGATATCGAAAGAATCAACAAGGTGCTTTCGGTTGACGTGAAGGTAGACCTACCAAGGAAGGAGGTCCAAGATACAGTGTTTTCGGTGCTCGAATCAAGCGAAAAAGAATATGACACGGGTTCGGACACTCAGAGAGGAACCCTTATGCACTTTCATTCGCGCCTAGGGCATTTGAATTATGATGCGATTGAGAAAATCGCAAAAGACCCAAAAAGTGGGATTGAGTTGACCGACACAAGGCGTTTAAATTGTTTGACTTGCGCTCAAGGCAAGCAAACCAAGAACTCTCGATCCAAAAAGGACAGTGGAAGCAATGCACCTACCAATAGGATTGGTGGGGTCATATGCTCGGACCTGAAAGGACCGATTACACCCAAAGACCGTTTTGGAAATCGGTACATGGTGAATTTTGTCGATTTCAAGTTCAATTACGTGAGAGTGTTTTTGGCTAAAACTAAAGACGTTGCAGCAAAAAAATTCGAACATTTCATGGCGCACTTCGAACGGCAATACAACTGCAAGATACACGTCTTGAGAACCGACGGAGGTGCAGAATATAAAAACCTCGATGGTTTTTGCAAGAACACTGGTATTTCGAGACAAGTGAGTGAAGCTGGAAACCAATCAAGCAATGGGAAAGCTGAGAGGATGCATCGGACCATTATGAACATGGCTCGGTGCATGATCTTTTCTTGTGGATTGAGTTTGGCTTTCTGGGGCGACGCTGTACAATACGCAGCCTATATAATCAACAGAAGTCCAACAAACGCAAATGGAAAAAGGGCGTCTCCTATCGAAGTACTGACAGGGAAGGTGCCAAATCTCGGGGATATTGTGGCTTTTGGTTCACCTTGCACGGTGTATCGCAACCCTGGAAAAAATTCGCTCGCACACAGAGCTCAAGAAGGAATTATTGTGGGAAAAGTCGAAGAAACAAAAGGTTTCAAGGTCCTATTAAAGTCGGAACGCAAGGTTGTGGTTACACAACACATAAAGAATATTGAAACGCTGGATCAAGTACAGAACGAGCAAGTCAAGAAGAATCTACATGAGGTTCAAGAATTAGAAGGAGTCACGGCACAAGGAGCAGCGACTGAAAAGCTCAAACAAAAGGAAAAACGGAAACCCAAAACGTGGGCACGCGAAAGGCATGGAGCCAGGGCGTACGCAAAGAGGCAAGATCAAGTGACTAACAAAGAAAGGCTTAACGAAGTCGAAGAAGTGCCGAAAGAAAATCAAGGCACTGTGAATATGGTTACTGAGGTCGACCCACGAAAATTTTCCCAAGCAATGAAGAGTTCCAACCGAGAGAAATGGAAGATAGCGATCAAAGAAGAAATTGAAGCTCTCGAAAGGAATGACGTATGGAAAATAGTGGATATGCCAAAAAATTGCAAGCCACTGCATACGAAACGGGTTTTCAAGACCAAAATGGATGAAAACGGACAGGTTGAAAGATATAAAGCAAGACTTGTAGCATGCGGAAATGAGCAGAGGTTCGGAGTCGACTATACGCTCACATTCGCTGCAGTGATCGAAATGAGCACGGTAAAGATTATATTGGCATTGGTGGTCAAGTGGAAAGTCCCCGCTAAGCATGGTGACATCCCAAATGCTTATGTAAAAGCAAGTGAGGATGAGCATGAAATTTTTCTTTTCGTACCAAAGGGCATGGAAAATGAAACTTCAAACGATCAAAAATCGCGAGTGTTAAAGCTAAACAAGACACCATACGGTCTCAAACAAGCGGGTCGGCTGTGGAACAAGTTGCTGCACGAGAAGTTGTTATCACTTGGATTCAAACAGTGCATTACCGATATGTGCTTGTACGTAACCAACAATCAAGAAGGGATTACAATTATCGGGGTTTACGTGGATGACCTACTAGTTACTGGTACGCGTGCGACTCTAGTAGAAAATTTCTTCCAAGATATGAAAATGTTGGAAATAAAGAACCTCGGGCAAGTGACTAAATTTTTGGGAATGCGTGTGGTGTACAACGAAACAAAGGGATACACGATTGATCAAGAAGTTATGATTGACAACCTTTTAAGAGATTACGACTTAGCAGACGCAAATCCGGCGAAGGTTCCTATCGCTTTGGAATATGAAGACTTGAACCTACAGGACGATGAAAGGCTGAAAAATTCTGGAAAAGTCACGATCAAGAATTTTCAGTCGCTAGTAGGCAGTTTGCTATGGATAACGCGCTGTACAAGACCTGATATCGCTTTCGCCGTTCACAAGGCAACTCGGCGAACACATGCGCCAAGATTAGTCGACTGGAATTTAGCCAAGCGCATAGCGAAGTACCTTAAGGGTACTAAGGCTCTCAAGCTACATATGATCGGTAAAAGTAATGGTGAAGAAATTAAGGTTGAAGGATTTAGTGACGCAAACTTCGCGGGTGCAAAGGACGATCGTAAATCAACCACAGGAGGAGTCATCAGGTTAGATGAAATCGTTGTGAGCTGGATGTGTAAGAAGCAGGGAGGTATTTCGTTATCGACGATGGAAGCAGAGTTCTATGCGGCATCAAAAATGCAGGTCGAAATGCTGGGCTACCGCGAGCTATTGCAAGAAATTGGAATAAAAGTGAAAAGACCCATGGAATTACGAATGGATAATCAAGCGGTGATAAAAGTAATCGAGAGCAAGGAAGGCAGTTCGAAGATCAAACATGTGGACGTAAGATTGAAATTTATTTCGTCAAAAATTGAGACTAATGAAATACAAACAAGCTACATTGGACGAAAACATATAGCGATTTGATGACTAAAGTGTGCCGACCCAAGACTTCAAGAACTCGTTACCATCGGCTTTGAATAGCTACTTTGAAAATTGACTTCAAGAAGGAGTGTTGAAATATCACCAAAACAAGTGACTTTGGATGGTACAAAATGTTTTCGGTAATTTCCGATTATGGTGAAAGCAAATTTAGGTCAGTACCTATTTTTACTATTTCTCCTATTTTAGACCATTTTTTATCATTAGCACCAAGAAGTTATAGTACGGTCGCGTAAGAGATTGAAACCAGCGAAGACACTTCGCATGCATAGATTAGCGACGTAGGAAACTAATCACTTTTTAATATACATTATATTAACTACGTCCCTGTTTCTGTTTGCCTTGGACTCCGCTGACAATAGGACATTAGAAGGGTTGCACGCGCTCTTAAGCTACTTTGGACAAGTACAAGACAGCTTCAACTTCAAGTCTGCAGCGAAATATCGCATTAATATTTTCAACTGTCTCGCCTACGCTACTTTGTGGATTTTACTATGGAAAACTCTACAAGCGAACATGCTCAGCACCACCGCCACTTTGCTCTCCACGACGCCCGCCCATGCGATCACGGCCATATCCCCCACCACCTGATCGGCTACTGTACCCTTTGACAGTGCAAATTTGTTTTGCGATATTTAATATCTATAAAAAAATAAATTGGATACAGATAATGCATTTTTGACGGTGTCCGAAGTGAGAGTACATAGTGTATTTAAGAAACTCACGTTACGTCACCAGATGAAGCCTCAACCCTAACGAGGATGTGGGAAAAGGCGATATCTGGGTAATGCATCCACACCGTTAACTACACCTTTTCCGGTCAAAGTTGGACTAGTTTCGAACCAAAGCTGGATTTTTAGGTTTTGGAAAAATGAGGTTTCATGCAATGTCGGATTCCTTAACAAGCAAAGTTGTACTGTTTTCGTACTTTGGGGTGACATAACTGTGCACAACATTTCTAAACGCTACGTGTCTCTACAATTGCAACGCCATCTCCTGCGCAATGCCATCGCCCGCAGCTCAATTGCTGGCAAAGCTGCTTCAGCTAGTTTGCTGTCGCGACACTTCTCGGTGGAGGTGCCTATCAAACAGATGAAGTTGTTCATCAACAACAAATTCTTGCCATCATCGAACGGTGCGACGTTTGACACGTTCAACCCTGCTACGGAGGAAAAAATTGCGGCGATCGCAGAGGCCACTTCCGCTGATATTGATGCCGCTGTGGATGCAGCTCACGCCGCATTCAATGGGCCGTGGCGTACCGTAGACCCATCAGAACGAGGTCGTCTGCTCTACCGCTTAGCAGACCTCATTGAGCAGAATGGTGAGGAACTAGCTCAACTCGAAACTCTTGACGCTGGCAAACCTATCTTTTGGACGCGTGTTATGGATGTACAAGCCACTATAAACGTAATCCGCTACTATGCTGGCTGGGCCGACAAGTTCCACGGTAGCACGATACCCATTTCAGGCCCCTTTCTGTGCTACACAAAGCAGGAACCCGTAGGTGTGTGTGGTCAGATTATCCCGTGGAACTTTCCAATGATTATGATGTCGTGGAAGCTCGGCCCCGCTCTTGCCACAGGTAACACCGTGGTCCTCAAGCCCGCTGAGCAGACCTCATTGACAGCTCTACGCATCGCAGAGCTCATTGTCGAGGCGGGCTTTCCTGAAGGAGTCGTAAACATTGTCACGGGTGCGGGCGATACAGTAGGTGCTTACCTTGCGCAACACCCGAAGGTAGACAAAGTCGCCTTTACAGGCTCGAGTGAAACAGGTTTATCGATCATGCGTTCTGCACACAACAATGGCTTGAAACGTGTGACGCTCGAGCTCGGCGGTAAATCTGCCAATATCATTCTCGATGACGCCAACATTGACGAAGCCATCCAACAATCCCAATTCGGTTCCTACATGAATGCCGGCCAGGTGTGTATTGCCGGTAGCCGCGTGTATGTACAAGAAGGAATCTACGATGAGTTTGTGCGTCGCTCCGCTGAAGCAGCGCAGTCTACGAAAATTGGTGATCCGACTGACGAATCGACTCAGCAAGGTGCACAAATTAGCCCCTCGCACGTGGACAAGATTATGGGCTATATTGACTTGGGTAAGAAGGAGGGCGCCCGCCTCGTGTGCGGTGGCAAACGCTGGGGCACGAAGGGCTCTTTTATCGAGCCTACAGTATTTGCCGACGTGACGGACGACATGGCTATTGCTCGGAACGAGATCTTTGGCCCCGTCATGTCAATTTTCAAGTTCAAGACTATTGATGAAGTGATTGAGCGCGCAAACAATTCAGAATTCGGACTAGGCGCTGGCGTCGTGACGTCCAACGTGGACAATGCGATCAAGATTTCCAACGGTGTGCGCGCGGGCACAGTTTATGTCAATTTCTATGCAGTGATTGAGCCCAACACACCTTTTGGTGGGTTTAAAAACTCGGGCATCGGTCGTGAACAGGGCGAACTGGCCCTCCGTAATAATGTCGAGAACAAGACGGTTATTATCAAGCGGCCCGACGACTCCATGCCGTAAGCTTCCTTCAACACATTCAAAAGATTCGAAGTATTGGTATGGATAAAGTAACGGACGTTATTAATAAAAAAAACTGTTTAAAACACGAGTACCTATATTGATTACATAGACTTATTCACCAAGACGCATATCCTCCATATGCTTGGCTTTTTCCCACCATTTTGCACCGTGTAGAAATGTTGTGCACAGTTATGTCACCCCAAAGTACGAAAACAGTCCAACTTTGCTTGTTAAGGAATCCGACATTGCATGAAACCTCATTTTTCCAAAACCTAAAAATCCAACTTTGGTTCGAAACTAGTCCAACTTTGACCGGGAAAAGGTGTACACTACCAAAAAAGGCGCCAGAAACCACACCGTCATAAAATAACTGGTGTATTGTAGTCTAAGACCCCATTCCTTTGATGCTTGGAGGTGGTAGACCCGAATTGGCGAGTAAGTTTCCTCCTGGTTCGGTCTTGTAGCACTTGTAGATGGCTTTTGCGAGAATATCAAATTGTTGGCATGTAGCTACAAGCTGGTTAGGGCCAAAATGAGTGGATGCACCTTCACATCGCTGCACGGCGTACTTGTCAAGTAGCCACAATATGCATTGCTGAGTCCACAATCACCGGGTCGTGAATCGCCGTGCCTACAGGCAATAATTCTTGCATGGAGGCTCGTAGGGATGCTCGTAGACGTCTTCTAGCCATAGTCGTCATTTCAAAAGGGACAGCGGCAATAACTAAACGATCAGCAAAGCAAAAGACTTGGAGTGGAAGCACTTTGGGAGACATTCCGTAGCGTGCTGTCGGGAAAATGATGAGTTTCTCCTTTTGCAATGACTAGAGTTCGGGTAGCGTTGTCACCTTGGAATATGCACCCCTTTGCATCCCTTCCTTCACAACGAGGGGACCCCGTCAATCAAATTCTGTGCCACTGACCATTGAGACGCCAATACATCCAGAAGAAGTCGATGAAGAACACTCGGCATTCAATTGCCACCGCTTTTGAAGTTGAATACTGCAGTAATCGACATATTCATGGGCAAACTTGATGCTACCAGCTATTGGCGGCGTCTTTAGTGCTTCCGCATACAATTTTCTCGCACTCTTTAGCTGCGCATTAGCGACTGTGACCATGCGCTCATAATCCTGATGTTGCGTGCATGGATGTCATGGTCCGGAAATGTTTGGACTCACATCGCCTTTGTTGGAGTAAACGGCTTGTCTTAGTACATTTACTCTTTATAAGAATTACCTCTCTTAACTAATAAAGAAGTATTACCCTTCGTACTCTTTGAAGAATTAACACACAAGAGAATAAGTGGCATTGAATCCGCTACACTTGCACTTATATGTGCATATATATATTAAGTGTTAATGTTTCTACTGAGGTATAGGAACTCTACGTGAATGCCTTTACAGACATTATGCTTAGTGTCCCTGATAAAACTAAAATATAATTCTTTTTGCCTCCTTACGAGCAAGTTCTTCCTCTACCGTCTCTACCTTTACGCGCAACGTGCTATCACTTCAACAGGTTATGAGCCCAAGCTCCACCTCATCTGATTTTCCTCGCCTGACCGGCTCCGACAACTTTGACGTCTGGAAGACCCGGATTCAAGCATACCTCGACGGAAAGAACTTGATCCGATTTATCGAAGACCCCAACTACGAGCTCAACCCAGTCGTTGACGACGATGACGAAGACATGGTTTCAGACACCGACGATGATCCAGATTCGGATTCCAACTACGATGGCGAAAATGACTTGCAGGACGAAAATGTGGAACCGGATCAAGAACTGGACGACGATGAAGAAGATTTTGTTGCATCGACCGACGTCCGCCGACTCACCATCGAGGATTCGGCAGTTCAAGATGGAAACGACGATGTCTCTAAGCCTGCAACTCCTGTGCTCCCAGCTTCTGCTCAAGTTGAATCTTTTGGAACACTGAATGCCAGGAAGGTTGCCAAGGCAAGAGCAAAGGCAGCAAAGGCCAAGGCGCGAGCGAAGGCAAAGGCTAAAGCCAAAGCGAGAAACAAGATTCTTCTTGCTGCCGCTCAGACGCGTCGCTTGAATGCTCAAGTCAAGTCATTCTTGATGAAGACGCTTGACGATAAGCATATTAGAATTGTCAAGGATTTCGACAAGGCTTATGATATTTTTCAAGCAATATGCGATCGATACAAGGGCACCAAGGCTTACGGTGATCCCTACGGCATTATGAACTACCTGTACAATGCTCGTTACCAGGAAGGTGATGACATGACAGAGACGGTTTGTGCTTATATGAGGCTTCGGGCCGAAATTGGCACTTCTTAATAACATTTTTAATGTTATTTTTGCAATAATAAAGAAATATCTGAAACATGGCTAGAACGAAGCAAAATGCTAAGCGTTCAACTGGAGGCAGTGCGCCTCGTAAGCAATTGGCCACGAAGGCGTCGCGCACAACTGTTGTGCGTATAGCAGCTCTAGCTTGGAAACATATTCCAGAAAAACTTTGGGACGTCTATAAGTTAACAGACTACCGCTATGATTATGAAACAGGCAAGGAGGAGGTCCAGGTGATGTGGGACTGGATGCCTCCGGGATAGAATTTCCGCTCCAAGACGTGGGAGCCGATTGAGGAGTTTGAAGATACTTTCGCTGCCGCTATAGAATTTATACACGACTGGCGATGGGCGCGGCGTCGTAGCCGTGCTCTTACTTTGGAGCAATATCGGAAGACACATGATGAGAGCTACGGCATGCTGGGTGCTAATGCGTCTATGACGTGCACCTTTGAAAGTCTAAAGTTAGCCGCAGAACTATCTGGACGTCCAAGGGAAATCCAGCAGCAATGGATTGACGATTTTATTGAAAAGAACATGGTCAATGGCACCAATCTCTCACATGGGTGTAAGTGGAAGCATGTTCATGGTTTCGTCACCTTTGCCCGTGAGCGTGGTAGCACTGTGTACTATAAAACACTGAAGTGCAATCTCATTACTGGTGTGTCTGTTGGGCCGCACTTCTTGGAAAAACTTTCCCTTCGTGATGGTTTCTATATTGCCGGGGCATACAACTCAGCCGTGGTTGGACACTTGTTCGTTATTCAGGTTTCTGAGAAAGGCTCCAAGCTCAAGATGATCGACCCAAATGGATCAGAGGATTTCTCGTGGATCGATCGCTGGTCTTACGTTCGCCGTTTCGAAT
Organism: Sclerospora graminicola; assembly: GCA_001887855.2. Taxonomy (NCBI): domain Eukaryota; phylum Oomycota; class Peronosporomycetes; order Peronosporales; family Peronosporaceae; genus Sclerospora; species Sclerospora graminicola. The sequence continues at coordinate 17,816 of MIQA02001221.1, read as the reverse complement.
TTCTGTAGGATGATTTAAGCATGACAGGGTTATTTTTCGCTAGGTTTTGTAACTCTGAATGAATTTTCCTAGCATACGTATTGTCTATTTATTTGTTTATTTGTCTGTACTTTTGACTTGTTTGGTTACTTTGATACCATTTCGACATCGATGAAAATTCTCCTTTGCTAATGGTTTAGTAAATATATCTGCATGCATTTCTTTTGTATTACAGTAATTTATAGTGAACTCTTTTCGCTCTACTTTCTCTTGGACGAAGAAGTAGCGAATATCAATGTGTTTGCTCCTCCCATGCAATTCTGGGTTGTTGCAAATTTTAATGCAGCTTTGATTGTCTTCGAGAATAAGTGTTGGCTTTGTACTGGAGTACTCGAGTTCCTTAAGCAGTAGCTTCGGGAAGATCAATTCTTGCATGCAATGGCATAAACCAACGTATTCTGCCTCTGTTGTTGATAGCACCACTGTATGTTGTCTCCGTGCGACCCAGCTTATCGGACTGTTGCAGAACATAGTGACATAGCCACCAATGCATCGGCGGTGTCTTTGCATTGAGCATAGTCTGAGTCCGTGTATGCCATCAGGTATTCATCTGACTGAAGGAGTTCTAGATTTTCTTTTCCTCCCAGGGTGATACCATAGTCGCGAGTTCCATTAAGGTAATGCAGGCCATGCTTAACCGCATTCCAGTGTGCCTTTCCTGGATTAGATAGGAATTGGCTAACTTCCCGAATGAAGTATGCAAGGTCTGGCCTAGTGCCTGTCATGAGATACATAAAGCTACCGACAGCCTCTCTGTAGGGCTTTGCGGTCATTATTGCTTTTTCTTCTTCTTTTACAGGACAGTCCTTTGAACTTAGGCTTTGAGCAATGGGGATTGACTTCGGATACGATTTTAACATTGAAAATCTTTCCAGTACCTTAATGGCATAGCCTGTTTGGTGGATGAACATTGAGCAATTAGTCCTGTTGCGTTCAATAGTCCAACCAAGGAGGTACGTTACTCCCCCTAAATCGGCCATGTGGAACTCAGAGCTCAGGGCCGATTTGACCCGAGCAACGACTTGTTTGGACGGTGAGATTATCAGTAAGTCATCCACGTAAACCGCAATATAGCAGGGTGCGTTGAACATAAGCTTGTAGAACACACAACGGTCTTTGATGAGACGATGGAAGCCCAGGTTTTCAAGGTAAGTGGCAAATGTTTGATACCAAATACGAGGTGCTTGCTTTAGGCCATATAGGCTCTTGTCAAGTCTGCACACATGATCAGGTTGATCTTCCGATCGGAAACCATCAGGCTGGTCCATGTAGATTTCTTCATCTAGGGATCCGTGCAAGAACGCCGTTTTGCATTTGTTCCACCTCATAGTCGAGGACTGCTGCTATCGTGAGCAAGAGTCGCAGGACTTCCATGCGGACCACTGGGGAAAATATCTCAGTGTAGTCAATGCCGTATTTTTGTTGGAAGCCTTTGATTACGAGGCGAGCTTTGTAGCGCAGAATGCACCCATTACTATCGCGTTTGCGTACGAAAACCCACCGACATTGCAACACCTTCCGGTTGGTAGGCCTGGAAACTAAAGTCCATGTGTTGTTGCTGCGCAGAGAATCAAATTCAGATCGGGCAGCAGCAAGCCAGTCAGATGCCTGAGGAGAGCTCATGGCTTCTCGAAAGGTCTTAGGGTCGGGGTCATAGCGGGTAGCTAGAAGGGAGATAGTCTGTTCATTAGCAAGGTTCTTCGCCTCAAGATCTCGAGAATCATTAAGCAATATAGCTTTAGTATTGGTTTATTGTTTTTAGGCGGAGGACCTTCTTGCCCATCCGGGTGGGTGACTAAAAGAGAGGTCTGATTGCGTTGGAGCATTACACCAAGTGGTGGAAAGAGTTCACGTTGTGGTGGTAGGGCTGTACTCATTGGATCAGGCGTGGCACTTTCTAGAAACGTCAATTTTGGAAACGTGTCCTCACGGAATGTAACATCACGGCTGTAAATGATACGGTTCTTCGTGGTGCTCAAGAGGCGATAGCCTTTTTTGTTTTTGGGTAAACCAACGAACATACACAACTTGGCTCTAGATTCGAGTTTATTTCGTTGTGGTTCAGGCGTTAGGGCAAACGCAGCACATCCGAAAACCTTTAGGTAGTGCATGTCTGGTTTGCGACCGTGCCAAAGTTCATAAGGCGTCGCGCCCTTGGGGAGCACACGGCTAGTGGTGATGTTAAGTAAGTGAGTGACGTATTGGCATCACTCTCCCCATAGTTGACGTGGTAAGTCTCCATCAATGAGAAGAGCTCGAACCCGTTCAAGGATCGTGCGCATCCGCCGTTCGGCGACACCGTTCTGCTGCGGAGTATACGCATTAGTGAACTGCGCATGCGTGCCATAGCGATCAAAGATGATTCGGCCAAGCTTTTTCATACTCCTTGCCATTGTCAGATTGCAGCCTTGTCACTTCTGGATCATATTGGTTCAACTGTGTCTCTAGAAGACCGATTTCAGTGTTGAATCGATTCTTCGCTGCCTTGCGGAACTGCTCATAGCACTCATAGAGTTCTGACTTTCGTCTAACGACAAACAGAACCATAAAACGGCTGTAGTCATCAATAAAAGTGATAAAGTAATGAGCACCACTAAGACTAGGATAGGGCATTGGACCATTAATGTCAGAATGAACTTTTAGAAGAGGGGCTTTAGCACGTTCAATATTTTTATTATTAAACGGAGCCCGATGGGCTTTAGCAAAGATGCAAGATGGGCAGAAGTACTGCTGGATCGATGAAGCTTGGGTAAAAGCCAAAGCTGGAGCCGCGTGGGTCCTAGACATGGTCTGCATCATACGAAAATTAGGATGACCAAGGCGTTTGTGCCATAAGAGTACAGTAGGGTCCATACCTGTTGGGGCTACGAGTGCATTGGCGGGCTTAGTAGCTTCCGCAGTGACTAGTGTCTGTTGCGCCTGTGGTGGCGTCTTGTCAGGTAGCGTAGCGCGTAGTTGGAATAAGTCCATCGTGTTAGCAAGCTTGGCGTGTAGCTTGAAGCTTTTGCTGAAGAAGAACGTGCACTTGGATGGACCGTTAAATGCAACACGGAAGTCGGCTTTCAGCATCTGCACGATAGAGAGCAGGTTGAACTTCATGGCGGGGACGTAAAGTACGTCAGGGAGCACGAGCGTGCGTGTCAATCCCTTTGAGTCCTCGACCCGAAGTTCCACATCACCAATGCCTCCTATCGGCAGTTGCTTCTTGCCGCCCACTGTGATGGTGCCCGTTAGGGGATGAATTTCCCGGAACTAGGCATCTTGATATGCGGCATGACGAGTGCAGCAAGAGTCCACCGTCCACGTAGGATCTAGCGGCTTGGCGCTGGTGGCGGATAGGCCAATCGCTGTCGTGTCAGCCGTATAGGCAATGAGTCCAGACTCGCGAGTTCGATATTGAAACTTGCGTTGAAGCTCATTGAGATCAACTGGGTTTCCAAATCGATCGAACACGTCAAGAGTCTTCCACGACGAGTCTGGGCGGGACGTGCTGGTTGGTCGCTGATTGAACTGGTTTCGACTGTTATCCCTCGATTGACGGGGTTTCTTTGCCGAAGGCCGCTCATCACAACGATGTTGGGCACTGTCTCGACACGGCTGGCGCTCGATGACTGCAAAGTTTGCTGGGAGGACAGTGCCTTCTGTAACGGACCCCATACGAAGATCCCTTTGTAGCACACGGCAGTCACGGATCGCATGATTGGAGCGTTGACAATAGGCGCAACCTCGTGACATGCGTGACGGATCGTCCGTCCCATCGGGGTGATTTTGGACCACGCGAAGTGCCATCTCGCTTGACGTCACCGGTGTTTCAGGCGTACCCTTCTCGATGACGTACTTGCGCTTGGCAAAGTCGTCCAACACCTTCCGTTCGATATTCGTTTTTAGGTCAGTGTAGGAGATAAACTTTTTGCTGCCCTTCCAGATAGATAGGTCGAGCTTCCACGAGGAAGGCATGGCATGATACAGATAGAGCGATTTTTGCTCGTCTGTCATCACGATGCCAGTAGCTTCGGCGGCTGACTTGAGCGCCCGCTCAAACTCGAGGAAAAATCCCATCAAGTCGGTGCCCTCATCGTACTTTATTGTCATCAAATAGTGATTGATGTAGTACGGATCACCGTGTGCCGTGGAGCCTTCGTAGCGGTCACGTAGCGTCTGGTAGATCGCATACGCTGACTTACAGCCTTCCACGAGTAGCACATGCAAGTCATCGATCGTAGCGATCAGAAACGACCTCGTCTTCCGCTCCATGCGGCGACAGCGATGTGCGCTGGGCTTGCGCCTCTTACGCGTCTTTCGGGCGCGGCGAGCACGTAGCTTCGCCTGCTTTTGCTTCATATGCGCTCGGAGTTTAATCCGGCGTTTTTCAGCTTCGCTCTTCGTTTCCGCGAGCGAACGAATCACGGGGAGGTTCGACTCAGACACAGGCGTCTTCTTGGTCGGGCGGGCGGGAGAATTTTCGTCAGCCTTCGCCTCCTCCTCGGATGAACTAGCAGACGGCGGCTCGGAGGAAACAGCGCCGTCTGCTGATGCTTGGGGCGCGACAGCATCGTCATCAGAGGGCGGATTGGACGATGCATCGGAAGGAGCATCGGCATCAGCAGCGGCCTCGCAGCGGCGGTGAGCCACGCGCGCGTCAGGGGGCTTGGGCAGGGTGGGCATATCACTTTCAGAGTCCAAGTCCGAGTCGCTGGTCCCATCGTAGTCCTCTTGATCGATGAAGCCTAGCAGGCCTTGACCGTCGAGAGCAGCGCGCACGCGCGCATTCCACACAGCGAAGTTGGGGCCGTTCAGCCTTGGAAAGTCTTGCGTTGATCTCCCTAACGTTGGGCTCATAACCTGTCGAGACATTGGAGACTCGGCGTTGCAGATTCGGAAGAAGGGGAGAAGAAGACCACGAAGGAAGAACGTAGCTAGCGTAAAAAGTAAAAGTGTATTAAATTAAGTAAACGTGGCGCTCTAAATGAGCGCTGAGTGGTTTGTGACCATCAGTTTAGGACAGAGAGGAAAAGTATGAATAAAACCTCTCTAGGAGAATAATATAGACAATTTTGGAGTTTTACACTGTATTTATCATACTGGCTATAAGGGCCTGACTTCGACACCCGCAACCAGGCATTCGATCCCATCACAATTCGATTTGACCTCGATCTCATCGCTCCCATCTTTCGACAATGCGCCATTCGACCCTACTCTTGGCTACTTATTTCGCTCTCCACGCCTCTGTGAGTCATGTCGCAGAGGCCACGAGTGCTGCATCGAAAACAAACCAAGACCACTCCTTTCTCCAAATCAAGAATGACATCCGTCGTCAGAGGTTCTTGAGAAGTAACGATAGCTCCGATCATGACGAGAGAATGCTAGCATGGGACCCATTGCTTCTATCATCCAAGTCTCGTGCCGAGATTTTCAAGCAAATTCGTGAGAGAGCTGATGGAACTTCCGACATTGACAAGGTCCAGAGCGTCTTACAAACTATGGAGACCAAAGAGATGGAGCAAGTGCTTGCCGCATTCAAGGAGAAAGACAAATTAGAGAAAGATGTGCCTCTAGTTGATCATTTTATTGATCATTGGGGTATCGACGCTGTAGCAATGGTCCTCGTCCAGGCGAAAGCTAGCGGGGATCCAAAAGTTTTGCAGAATGGAGACATGCTACTGAAAGACCTGATGGAATCGTTCGATAATAAAGCGCATGGAGATTATGACAAAGTTTTCTCCCAGCTGGAGATAGATGCTGTAGGTACGAAACGTTTTGCTGGGAGAGTCGAACTGTTAGACGACTACATCAAGTATAAATCGGAAGGGCAACCGAATGATGTTGCTTTGTTTAAGACCTTGAGTAGAGGCCTTGGGAGCTATGCCAATCTTGCCCACGTCATCGGTCTTACTAAGGCGGTGGATATGTCAGCGGAGGCTCTCGAAACGAGGTTTGTAAAGCATTTCGTGGACTTAGGATACGACGCCCCCTCGTTTTCTAAAGTGGTAATTTTTCCCAAAAGTTTGAAAGATGGGCTTCGTCAGCATCAGTTTGAAATGGTGGAAAAACACTTTGACTTAGATAACACAGTTGAAATGATGATTCCGGATGCAGTGCTCAATATCTTCATTGAAGGGTTCGGGGGTGAAGGGAAGCTGGCGGTCGCCTTTTCATTGGCGGTAGAAAGACCTGATTTCGATGGGGCAAAGAAATACGAAGAGCTTCTCTTTGACCACTTGATGCATAAACATATCGGCCCAAATAATATCGATTTCGTCGACTCAGAACTTGCTGCTGCTCGAGTGGTGAAAGAAAGGTATCGAAAGTGGAGTGCTGAACACAAAAAGCGCAAACGAAAGTGGTTTGCTGAAGTCGAACCCATCATCAGTGAGCGTAAACAAAAGCGGACTACTGAACACGGTAACATACTATAGATCAGTTTAGTCAATTATTTCGTAAACACAGTAAATACAGCAAACGGGTTATCCCGCTCAATTATTAGTGGACGTTGAGCCACCATCTACCAGCAGTTTTTGTAGTTCCTTTGACCGGGACACGATCATAAAAAACAGACAGCCGTGACGGTCTCCAAATCACTTCGATCATCATGAGCTGCATACCTCGAGATTCTCCGCAACGGGGCTATCTCAAACAGCACAAAGTGAAGAATCGTCAATAAAATAACTTATTGTGAAATCCATGCGTCCAACGTCATGCCGTCGTCGCTCCAAAGTGCCCGCATGACTCTAGTCGACGTCGATGTCGCCTCCTGCGATGCAGGGACTTCTGCATTGACGCCACGCATATCGACAAAAGGCATTCAAGATGCACGGCTGTTTTTTTCAGTCAGGACTAACTTTTATATCGACCAAGAGGATCAAGTTTGTCGGCGGGTCAAACGCAGCGTTGGTACGTATAGATCATTTGCGGCAAATCACGTTATATCACGTCATTAAACACGAGGAAGCGTAGATCTGATTGCTCTGAATCCAATTATCGGGTGATCATGTCATGATCGACATTTTCTGTCCTTGTTACGTTGACTCTGTCGCCAATCGTCTCGATGTTCTGCCGCAAATACACAACCCATGCGTACTTAAAGGTAGGAAATCACGGCTACTGAATAACGCCAGTAAGAAGGGACGCGAAATCAACCGGATCACTGCAAAAAATACATGTACCTGTATAATTGCACACTTAAATTTTACTCTAATTCTGAATATAATTCCCCCCTGTAATGTGATCAACGGAAAATAAAGTTCTGGTTTAACTTTTATGTGGAATAATGCCTTCCTCATTTATGTCCAATAGGAATCGAATAAATAGTTCCATTGACCAATCATGGGTCTAAACCACTTTGGAGAAGGATCACCGACAATTGTCGCTACGCGACGATCAGCAACTTCGTGATAGCCTCAACCAAGCCAAGCACTGGAGAGCTAGATATTGCCCACTTGAAAAATATCGCTCTGAGGAATGCACTCCGCTAGCAGACACGGATGGTCCCAGTGGAAGGCAGAAATAGAATATTCAGACGCAAGACACTCTTGTCCTGGAAGTCTTGCCGTGTGATGGTTACGAACACGTCATTCTTGTTGTTCAGGCACTGGATGCGATTCATCCAGTCGGCTGCTCCTCCTTCGTAATGAGGACATTCCAACTGCTAACAGCGAAAGAATTAATTCTCATGATCATGTGCATGAGCGAGTGGTCGCTTTCTCTCTTCATTGGAGCATTTTAGCACTTTCGTCGGCATGGGTAGCTAGCACGATGTGGTCGTACTCGATGCGCTCACCGTTATCGAGAATCACAGTCTTGTCACCCTTTTTATCTCGATCAACTGTAATGTTGCAGCGCACGGTGTCATTGTACTCCTGTGTAAACATTTTGAGGAAAGGCTTGATATAGCCCGAGCCAACGTATGCCTGGGTCGGTGAATGCAACGTACCTGCGCTCCAAAACTACTTGCCACAGAGTTATGTTAAGTGCATTCGCGTGCGTCTTTAGGCAACGCAGAAATTGTGTCACTGGCGAGGAAGGAAACAAAAGCCAAGAAGAAGAATTCGTTCCAGAATCGGCTCTTCGCTGCCCATTCACGTGTCGTGCATAGTCAAAAGTTGCATGGTAAATCTGTAAATATCTATCAGATGCAAATGTCGAAGAAAATGAGTGGAATGGTCCTAACGACCACATTTGAAGTGGGTTCCATCCGTCGGCGTGATACGTAACGACCACATTGGAGTGGACCACCCCGGGCCTTGTAGAACCAACATTGTCATTAATAAAATTCAACACACAGAACTCCGAGATGGATTCATTATTCTGCGCACTCGTCGGCGTGAAGGGAAACGCGTTCCCTGTGCGAATTGATGAATTTTTCTTGGTCGGTGAACTGAAGGACGCTATCAAGGCGAAGAAGCAGAATACAATAAGGTGTGATGCAGATGAATTACAGCTGTTCTTGGCCAAGAAGGGCGACGCGTGACTCGAGACCGGTATGGACGACGTCAAAATGCTCAACAAAGGCGAAAAGACTACGATAGTTGAAGAGCTAATACGCGAAGAAAATGAACTGCTCGGAGAGCTTGACCTTGAGGAGGTTTTCGAGGAGCTGCCAGAACTAACACCTAAACAAATCCACGTGTTGGTGGTGGTTCCTCCATGTGACAAGATGTCTGCGACTGGTAACGCTGCTTCTACCAAGAAGCAACTGCAATACAAGGAAATGAGTACCGAAGCTTCGTGTCGCAAGTTCTTGGATGCGTTGGCGCAGAAACTTGCCAACTTGTACGACTTTGAAATCGTTCATTGTTACCCGACAATTGAAGATGTTTTCTGCGCTATTGATAAGAAGGAATGGGAGTTCCGCCTGAATATTCGAAAGCAATTGACAAATACCCCCTTGCCCAACTTTTTTCCCGATGATGAATGGATAGCGCTCAGGGAACTCAACATGCGCACAAATCGCCGTATTTACGATGGTGTAGTTCCAAAAACAAGCACAGGAAATCCCTACATCATTCTTCCGCATGACCTCTTTCATGACGATAAAGTGGAAAAACTGAGGAATATTGCAGTGAGAGGAAATATTGTGTTTGCTCCAACGGAAATGGACGTAAAAGATGAGGTTGAGTTTTCAAGTAGCTCTAGTGGTCGTTCGGATGACACTTAATTTCATCGTAGTTGTAGCAGCTGAGAACAGAAATCCTAAAGCCAAGCTAATACCGTGTTTGAACTCGTTTACTATATTCACAGTAACGAATATGACAGTGCTGATCATTTTGATTGCCGTTACATCTTCATCATGTTTTGATCTCTCAGTGAAATTCCTGCACTTTACGATGAGGCGCGAGGTTTAGATCAGCAGCCTTGCACATCAAGATGCAAGCACAACCTTGTTTCTTTGTTTCCTCTCGATCAGTTTGCATTACTTCTGGAGGAGCAACTATGTAGTACTTGTTTCTCTATAACCCTTCCAAGTCGCTTGGCAACTAATTATAGTTTTTATTCAGATATGTGTTTAATCTCACCACCATCATTTCGGGCTGTTCGGTTTCTTAAAATCTTTCCACTTGACCAAAAAAATATCTGAATTCGCCATGTAAGTGTTGCTGGTGGTTTCGGAAGGTTCAGGCATTTCACAGATTGTCGAACGGAGCTCTAACGTCCGGCGTGAAGCTTTTCAAGATAACACGGACGAAGTTCCACACGAAAAATATCAATGCTGCCACCGATTGAAATTTCATCAATTAATCTGTACCTGTGAAGATTCGCATGCTAAGTAACTTGCTTCACTCATGCGGTTCCCCATAGCCAAATAAGTACGGTACCGTCAGATCAGCTTTTCGCTAAGTTCCAAAACGAGGCTTCTGCAGATCACCAGCTGATTGTTTCTCCTCACCACGGAATACACACACCTCGTTCAAATAGAACAAAAAGTCTGGTCGCTTTTTGCGGTAGATGACTGTTGTATCACGGCTTGAGCGACGTCGACGAGCATAAAATCCAATACGACGCGAATCACGCTATCTCTGAACTAAATGAAAGAACACTCGATGTCTCCAATTCGTAGTGGGTCCAGCATGAAATCGCTCAGCACCAGCGACCTGAAACGAGTGCATGGAGATTTGTCGTCTGTCTACCCGTGCTGCCTCGAGCTACAAAAACCAGTTTATTTACTTTGGTTCGCGCTAGTGATGGCCTAAACGTGGACACCATCTGGATTGGGTCTTTCGGCTTGGAGTTACGAATAATACTTGCGCTTCTTAACTTGCGTCTTCTCTTTCCAGCTATCAAGAAGACTTGTCCAGATTCTGGCCGAAATGAATACAGAGGAATATTCTTCGTTCCACTGGTGGCGTCGTGCGATTGAATTCAATATACGTCAAGAAGGTTTTTTTTCGAATGATGAAGGTTTCTATCAGCTAAAGCGCATCTATCGCATTAATGTCTCTAATGTTAATGGTCTTATCGAGCTGTAGCCGACGATGTATACGACCAAATTTCTTGTTGTTGTACGGTAGCCTATTTAGAGTTAATATAAGCTAATACTGTAGAAAGGATCCGAAAGAAGTAGTGCTCAGCAGACTCGATGATCCTGTAAAGGAGTATAGTTTTGTCGCCGATCTTGGCCACTTCCTTCTTCCTCTTCTAAACATTCCATTGCATTGCAAAACATTTCATTGAGATACCGGTGTAGATAACGTCAATACAAATTACAACGACAACACTTTGTTGACCAATACTTGAGCCTCATTGTCATGAACATCCAATTGTTCCTTCTGTGCCGTAGTTAAACGGCACTCTAGACAAACTTCTGTTAGATATCCGGATACCGGATAGCGACCAAGTTGCTGAAAGGACACATACAGGAAAGACACCCAAGACGCAGGGACGTCAAGGAGGTGCGACGCAGGGCGTCAACCGCAGGGTGGTTATAAAAGAAAGGAAATACGCCCAAGACGCAGGGACGTCAAGGAGGTGCGACGCAGGGCGTCAACCGCAGGGCGGTTATAAAGAAAGAAAAGGATGCAGGGCATCCAGACGCAGGGCGTGTAGGAAAAGTAGTTTTTTGCGTAAAGTAGCAGGCACCAGCAATGTAGCGCCCGGTGCCTGCAATCCGGTCAGAAATTACTGGCGACCTTGTTTTTCTACTTAGTGCTTGAATCAGTAGGTAGAGGCGCTCCGCACCGCACTACCACCAGAAGTCAGTCGCTTGTGTTGTTGTGAGTGAAAGATGTAATAAAAAGTATTATTAAGTTATTAAGTACTAATTCGTACTTTGTAACCTAAAATTTATATGCAGTGGTCCACGCTGTTTTGCTAACCTGGAATTTCATTTTCATCAAAAATCAACTCGTAATTCCAACACTCCTTCCAAAACTCCGGGACCTCCATGCAACCACATGCAATTTTCCACATCACCACAGGTACGTAACTTCATTCCATACCATCCAGCTTAGTGATGCCAACTAGTTCCATTCGCAACCGATAAGAATCAATAGAGAAAACTTCAAATCAATCCAATCTGGTTTCGTAACTCGTCAATCCTCGCAGCACTCAATGTTTTTGTCAGGAGGTCAGCCACCATATCAGCACTTGAAACATGTTCAGGCCTCATCCTGCCCTTCCTCGTATAGTCCTTCACAAACTTCAGCTTCACGTCGACATGTTTCGTGCTCGCGGCACTCGCTTCGTTCAACAATTGCTTGATGGCAGCCTGATTGTCTATCTTTAAGACAATCGGCGCCCGCGAGTTTATCCCAATCTCGCCAAGTAGTTCCTTTATTCCTAGCGCTTGTTTTCCACCGACAGCGGCAGCCACGAATTCTGCCTCGGCTGTCGAGAGCGCAACTGCTCCCTGCTTCTTGCAGCTCCATCCTGCCACAATTCCATTTACGTAAATGACACTCGCGCTGATGCTCTTGCGGTCGGCCTTGTCAGCCGCAAAATCCGCGTCACTATAGCTAACTATGCGCACAGGCATAGCTTCGCCATCGTCATGTTTCAAACGTAACTTGAGAGTCTTCGCACCTTTCAGATACCTTGCTACCCGTTTTGCCATCTTGAAATCGGAAAAAGTAGGTGCGTGAGTTCTCCGGGTCACCTTGTGCACCGCAAATGCAATATCCGGACGCGAGCACCGTGAGATCCACAGTAAACTGCCGACCAACGATTGAAATTCTCTAACCGTGGGGGATTTTCCATCCTTGATCGTCGTCAAACGTGTGTCCGAACTTTCAGGAGCTTCTTCCTCCATGATCGGGGTCCTCACGATGTTCGCGTCCTTCAAACCATGTTTTCCAACATTTCGTTTATCGTCAACTCTTGGTCAACCCAATAACCGCTTTCCGGATCTCCTCCGATCCGCATACCCAAAAATTTCTCGACCTTTCCAAGGTCTTTCAATTCCAAAGCCGCCATTTCCACAAAGAAATTCTCGACCAAACTTTCATCAGTGGCGGTCACTAGTAGGTCGTCAACATAGACCCCCACTAGCACCGAACCACTGTCGTCATTTCGCACAAAAATGCAAGTGTCAGTGAGACACTGCATAAACTTTAGTTTCACCAGGGTGTCTCTTAGCACTTCGTACCAGAGACGCCCTGCCTGTTTCAATCCATAGAGATTTCTTTCCAGCTTTAAGACCACGTCGTTTTCGGTCCTCGCACCTAATTCCTCGAGTTTTTCTTTTGACACTTCCATGCCCTTGGGCACCTTTAAGTGTATTTCGTAGTCTTCTTCAGTCGACGCTTTCGGGTAGGCACTGGGTACATCACCGTGCCGTGCAGGCACCTTCCAGATAATTGCCATAATCAAAATCATCTTGACATTGTTCAGATCCAGTACGGTCGAAAACGTAAAGAAATAATCTTCGCCAAAAATTTGACGATCGCCCCGGGCCACGAGCCGAGCCTTTCGGCGCTCAACAGTCCCGTCGGCCTTCAATTTTGTTTTGTATACCCACTTTGTGGGCAGGGGCTTCTTGTCTTCTCTTTTTCGTACAACCTTCCAGGTTCCCAGCTCCTCCAAAGACCGTAACTCTGCATCTTCCGCCTCTTTCCATTCACGAGACAACTTGCCCTTGTGGGCCTCAAAATAGCTCGTAGGGTCGGGTTCAGATGCCACTGCACGACTTTCGCCTGTACCCGACTCTACAGCCGCAAATGCACACAAAAGGTTGCTTTCATGGTTGCTTGTAACAACCGGGGTTACCTCTCCCGGTTCCCGTTCTGCCGAGGCACCTTCGGTATCGTCTCCTTCCGAGGTGCCTACCCGGTCCCTGGACTTTCCCTTTTGTTTCGTCTTTTGGAGTGCTGCTGCTTTCGGCGTCGCCTTTACCTTGCGTCCCGATTTCCGCACCCCAGCTTGTTTCCGCTCCTTGGTACGCCCGGTCGGCCCATCCTCTCTAGCCTCTGCAATTTTCGGGCGCGTTTCACATACGGGTGCCCCTTCCTCGGGGTCGCCCAATAGTTTTGCAATTTGTTGGTTTGCAGCGTCACTCAAGGTTTCAATCTGAGTGACGTGTCTTGTGGTCGTCACGACCCGATCCTTGATCAGCAAAACCTTGTAACCTTTCGTTTCGTCACTTTTTCCTAGGATCAGGCCCCTTTCGGCGTGCTTCGCCAGTGACTTCGACCGCGGGTCCCTGTACACCATGCACGGGGATCCGAAAACCACGATATCTCCAATATTCGTTGGTTTCTTAGTCAGAACTTGGATCGGGGGTGCCCTTCCAGGATTTGCTCTGGTCGGACTGCGATTGAGTATGTACGTGGCATACTCCGCCGCCTCCGTCCAGAAAATTAAGGGCACACCCGACCCAAAGATCATGCACCGGACCATGTTAAAAATGGTCCGGTTCATCCGTTCGGCCTTGCCATTTGAGGCCGGTGTACCTGCCTCGGTAATTTGGCGCCGCACACCCGTCTGTTTGCAGAACAAATCAACCGTGCGATATTCACCTCCGCCGTCAGTACGCAGGACGTGGATTCGGCAGTCGAACTCGCGTTCAAACCAAACCAAAAAATGTTCAAACATTTTTGCGGCACGGTCTTTCGTTCGTGCCGCAAAAACTCGCACGTAATTGCTGTAGTGATCTACAAACACTACGAGAAATCTGTTTCCACGCCGATCGCGTGGGGTTATTGGGCCTTTCAAATCACTGCATATCACCCCACCCACGCGATCAATTGGCGCATGCTTTCCAGAATCTTGCCTTGGTTGTTTGGTCTTGTATCCCTTACCCTCTGCACAGGTCAGGCAATTAGGACGCGAATGGTCCGTAATTCTAATGCCTGACCTCGGGTCTCGGGCCAGTTTTTCGACCGCGTCGTAGGAAATATGCCCTAGCCGTGCATGGAAATGATGTAGGGTGCCTTCTTGCACTTCGTCCCCTACATCACTTTGGACTACGTTCATAACCATGTTTGTGAACGTTTTACTGCAATTCAATGGTTTGTCTGCACGTAAATGAGCCACAAAAACAGAGCCATAAACTTCAATATCAAACAAGACTTGATTTCGAAAAAATAACTCCATTCTTTTTCCATTATCTTTTAAAATGCAGCCCTTCTTTCGTAAGCATCCCAGAGATATGAGATTTTTTGCCAGTTTTGGCGCAAAATAAACCTCAGTAAGCGTGATCTTGGCGCTTCTTGCAGTGGCGTCACTTGCGTGCAGTGTGACTTGCCCAACTTTAGTTACTTGTAGCGATCCACCGTCTGGAAGAGTTAGTGCGTCTTCCTGACCACAATCGCGTGCATTTTCCAAAAGACTTTCGTCTGAAACTAGATGTCGACTCGCCCCACTGTCCACAATCCACAAGTCATCACCGAAAGCTGTTTTTCCGGTCTGTTCTTCCGCATTTTCACTTGTAGACAGCACAAAGCGCCTTTCGTTATCCTTTGGGCCCTGCCGCCCGCGCCTTTCGTTTCTGTGGTGGCTCTTCTTGGGGTCTTGTTGCGGGCAATTCCGTTTTATGTGCCCTTCGAGTCCACAACCGTAGCAGACACGTTTACCACCCTGCTCATTTACCAAATTTACTGCGGGTCGTCCAAAACCCGGTCGCTTAAGCCTGTAAGCGTCATCGTCCAGTTCTTGAGCCCAGGATATCAATTCCTGGGCGTGCTGCAGATGGTCTTGTCTTAGCGGATTGTAACGCACCATCAACGCAATTTTCAATCTTGGGGCAGCAAACTTGACAATATTTTCCACGATTAAGCGTTCGTTCGAATCGCTTTCACGGGCCAACGCAACCAGGTACAGGAAATGCTCTGTCCAGGACCTTTTTGGGTCCTTTTCGGCCGCGAAAAGCTGTGCTGCTTGATAGTGCGAAATGTTCACTTTGAACGCACTTAACATTTGCTCCAGCACAAAAATGAGATTCGGCGACGCTTGCCACCAGGTACCGATGTTAGCCTGAAAATACTTGAGAGCAACCCCTTCCAGGTGCTCTCCCAACTTGTTCACTTTTAACCGGTCGTTCCACGTGAAACCGGAGGCAATTTCGGCTATCTCCAGGGCTTCGATAAAGAGATACGCCCACTGCTTGAACCCCGACCCTAAGCCTGGGTAAATTTCAATTCCAGAGAAATTCTGGCAGCTTAACCTTGGGATTTTAACCCCGTTCGTAGTTGCCACCGGGTTGCCACCTAAGTTCACGGGCATACCCACGCCTGCCGCCATCCCCGGCACTCCTGCCCCGGCTGCCATTCCCGGCACGTTTATTCCCGGCGCCTGCATCGGTGGTGAGGCCTCTTCACCGCCCCTTATGCCACCCCCGCGCCCAATGCCTTCTTCACCACCGAGGTCGTTCAGGGTCATTTTCATCCCGAACGGCCCGTGGTTCTTTAGGGTGTCCCGAAAAGCACTCGCATATTCAGAGCCCTTGTTGGACCCTGGCGACGTGCTGGGAGCCGAACCCTGCGACCGCGCCTCTTCTACTGCCTCGAGGCGCCGGTCCATGCGTTTTAGATACTCTAGAATCGTGTCCATATTCGTATCGGCCTTTTCGGCCTTTTCTTCATCCATCTTTTAGTGTTAAAGCGTGAAAAAACTTAAAAACAGCAGAAAAACCTGCTCGTAGTCGTAACACCAGGAACAATCCACACGAGAAAAACCGAAAAATTCTCCAGTAACCGAAACGAAAACGTAAAACTTCGAACGAGATGAAAAACTCCACAAACAATTCACTTAAAGTAGCTTCAAAATGCGGTCAGAGCCCGTGGTTCCTTGGGCTCATAACCTGTAGGAAAAGTAGTTTTTTGCGTAAAGTAGCAGGCACCAGCAATGTAGCGCCCGGTGCCTGCAATCCGGTCAGAAATTACTGGCGACCTTGTTTTTCTACTTAGTGCTTGAATCAGTAGGTAGAGGCGCTCCGCACCGCACTACCACCAGAAGTCAGTCGCTTGTGTTGTTGTGAGTGAAAGATGTAATAAAATGTATTATTAAGTTATTAAGTACTAATTCGTACTTTGTAACCTAAAATTTATATGCAGTGGTCCACGCTGTTTTGCTAACCTGGAATTTCATTTTCATCAAAAATCAACTCGTAATTCCAACAGGGCGTCTACCGCAGGGCGGTTATGAAGCTGAAGAAAACTTCAACTTCAACTTATATTTAGACATTTGTATATGCATATATATATTCATGTTTAACTAATAAAATAGGGCGTGCAAGGTGAGGTGTCATTTGACAATCTCACAGGTGGAGCGCAGGGCGCTACACACCTCACCTTGAGTCCCCGGGGCCATTCAGGCACCGACCGCAACGGGGTTTATACTTCCTACTTTTCTACAGAATAGACTGTAGAAGTGCATAGTAATAGCAGATAACTCTGTATTACTATTAGTAGTACTATTACTATTACTTTTTAAGTAACGTAACGGAACGGATTATTGCCGAGTTTCGACCCTTAAGTAAATTTTCTATATCTCAGCTGTTTTAGATCCAGAATATCTCGGGAGTATATAGAATCAAAGAAGAAATCAAGGTCTATTTTGGGATCTATTGCTAGCTTTTAGTGCTCTAAAATTGACTAAGCTGAAAAATAAAAAAACGAGTTACCCAGATTATTGCCGAAACTGCAATACTTCAAGTTTGTATATATTTATTTAATTGACTAAATGAACATATACATAATTAAAGTGTTATACGCTCGACTGCGCGTTACCCATATAAAATCCTGCTGGCGTATGCAACGCCACGTCTGAAGTAGCAATCAAGTTAAGATAACGAAGAACATCTATCTGCTCGTTTGCTGCATCATCTAAAACAAATTATCGTCCTGAAAATTCAATTTTTTTAATTCATCACACAAATTAGCTGCCTGTCAAAACCTTCACCTTGGCGTCGCCAACATACATTATTACTGCCTTGGTGAGGTCGTCGTCGCTGTAAAGCTTGCGCGGCGTGGAAATCGCAGCTCGCAAGCGTGATAAATAAATCGGCAATAAACCGTGTAATTCGTCTCCTTAGCCAATCAGAGCGCTTGAAATACATTATAGAGCAATTTGATTGGCTAAGAGACGTTCTCGGCAATAATCTACGTAACCGGCAATAATCCGTTCCGCTACGTTATGTTCTAAAAATGCGTAATCTTTCTGCTGTCTTAGGGTGTGACCAAGGATCTTACTTTAATATTTGACTTTCTCAGCGCTAGATACGTCGTTTATGGGCATGAGCCCGCGCCAAGCTGGAGGTAGGTACAATTAACGATTGCGCGAGCGGTCGTCGTGATCGCAGTAACCAAAAATTACCCGTTGATGCGGAATTCGTTGCGCCGCTCGCGCAA
>MIQA02001212.1:0-13450 GCA_001887855.2 Sclerospora graminicola | reverse complement strand
GCAATACTTTAGTGCTCTTCTTTTCGTTGTCGTTACTAAGAGCACGTAAAACCCATACGATTTGGCTGGTTGGCCTCGACATGGAAACCACGTCTTCTTCTTCTTCTTCTTCTTTCCTCTCGTCGTCACTTCCACATCAATCACGTCCTCGTTCGCTTGTTTCTTCTTTCCACCTTTACTTGCAGCCGTGGCTCGCCTCTTGATTTACAGTGAGCGTCATGGAGACATGTGCGCTATCATGTGAGGGCACTCTATTGAAGTGGCAGTAGCAATTCTTCTGACTGAACCGCTTCTGCTATTTATTAGAAGTATATGCAGCATGACGCACCTCATAACGCTGAACGGGCGTGCTTTAACCTAGCATAGCGAAAACCAGTATATATCGACGTAACAAGTGAAAAAAGGCCAAGTCATTTACAAGTACTTAACTTTTAAAGCATAAATCTTGCCTATGGATGAGTCGAAAAGAAAAGGAAGGTGATCCTCTAAAGTCAAAATGCGTATCGACGGTCATAAGCAAAAACAACAACAAGTTTCAACCAAGGAACAGGTTCTTTTCTCTAAAACATCTGGCTGTGTATTTTGTTTGTTTTTCGTAACTAATATGGATTCTACTGTAATTTGGGGGTGAGTCTATGGTTTTGGGGGTGATTATAAACGTGCCCTAAATTAAATGTACAGCACGTTTAGCAGCAGATTTTCAACGTGTTGGTGTTAGTCATTTTCTCATGTTGGCATTGTTATATCGCTAACGATGATACCTTCGTTCTACGTGAAAAGCTGATCTCTTTACAAGCTCTAGTGGATAAACTGGCCATTTTCGTGGAATGGCAAATTAATATGGAAGGTACCATTTGCCAAGGCACTAAACCGTGGATGGGCAAGTCCATATTTCGATCATGCTGCAAGCTTGATTACAATTCAGACCAAAATGCTCGACGGATTTATTACAGAGGATCACATGGATGAGTGGAAAGAAAAGCCTCCTGTTCTAAGAACAATTAGCAACACAATCCTAAACAATCCCTGGGATTCTTCACCTTTATCCATGCGGCGCGAGAACGTGGATGGCGACGTCTGATTTTGGAGAGAGAGGCACCGGTGCGTCGGATCAGGTTGGTTTTTGGATTCGATCCTTATTACATCTCTTCTGCTCTGAACATCGAGAAGTAACGCGCCAAAACTGACTGGTAGTCGACGTTATCGTCGCCGCGCAGAAGCATTCAAGATACGTGGGCATTTGTCAGCGCAAAACTGATGCGCTACAGAATGTCAAAACCCGACCCGTTTCACTTGAAGGTGACATACATGACATACCAAAGAGTGTACACTGTCTTAAAACAGTTCTCCACAAGGACTCGATCCGAAGAGATGTGGTGGTTTCGATCGAGGTCTGTAAGGTCGACACCACTCCGCGTGGCTGGCGTTTAGGATGGATCATTCGGATGATGTCTTGCGCCCCCTGGTAACCCTTGTCCACGAGTACCGCCCCGTGAGCCATTAAACTTCTCGCTCCGCTCACGAGGTTCAGGGACAGCCGCATCGCCCGCTCTCCTCCGGAGCATAGATTGGTGGATGGCTTGGCGGTCTCCATCGCCAGATCCAAAACGGATCCTGGCTGATGGTCAGAGAAATCGATCGCACGCCCACCAAACATTCCAGCTTGAAACCATACATTTTGTGCTTTCCCGAAAGGAACGCTTCTGCTAGCTAAAGTGGCCGCTTGGACGATACGCCGGCTGGAACTTCACATTGGTTGCGTACAGCGCATACGGGTAGTTTGGAAACCGCTTCTACTCCCTAAACTGTTCGCGCATGGTCACATCCGTGATGCACTTCGCGTATAACACTGGCTCTGTAATTGTGAAGACCTTCTGCATTAGCTTTTCGAATGTTGGAACCTTCATATCAACGTCTAGCGCGTGATTCTCCCACGTGTCGTAGTGCTCAGAGCCGCACACGCCATAAAAAATTGTCCTTGAGGGTAACCCGTGATTTACGTTCTCTTCCGAGTGCCCACGCCGGAACCATGATGTCTTCCACTGCCGACCAGGTGTTGTCGAATTCAATAACCGTATAACCGCCATGGGCATCATTGCCTAGTTTCCGCCGTGCTGCACGTAGCTGTCGATCACTGGAGAGTCAGAGTCAAAAATACTTCTGAGAGGCTGATGAGTAGAGAAAGTCGCTTTCTTCAAGGTTGATCTCATCTTCTTGAGCCCGCTGTTTGAGCCTGGCGACGACTTCTTGGATGTCCATGTTGAAACAAAAAGTAGTGGAACGCAAAATGGGTTTTGTAGTTTGAATTGTTGATAAATATTATGCGACTATTGGCTGTCAAGAAAAGCAGACGTCCAGTATTAACTGATAGAGACCGTTTTTATTTTATAGGTGAGTTAATTAGTCGGTATTTATTGAAAGTCGAACAATAATAAAGCTCTCTGGTTGGTTGCTCAGGCTTTGACCTCTTTTATCACATAGTCAAAAACGTTTTCCTTTTAGCAAAATTCTGCTTATATCGATATGCGAGTGATTGCTCTGTCTCTGATTTAGTGGCAGCTTCATTAGCTTCTACGCGCTGGTCGTACCAGGAAGGATGCAAAAGCGGTCAGGCAAATATCTATTCTATATGCATGGGAACTAGTTTCGAAAACTTCCAGGAAAGCGGACGATGAAATTTATCATTCAGCGGCATTGATAGAATTATAGACAACAAGGTCTGTGGTCTGTCACCAAACATCGGCCACCCATCACGACACTGTAGCTTCGTTTGGGGGGAGATGGTTGTCACCCTTTGTATACCGGACGTCCGATGAGTTCTTCCATTGGTCAATACTTGCACACAAGATATCCTTGAAAGAAGTGTAAATGTCGATGTCGCCGGCTTGGAGATACGGTGTTAGCCCACCAGAAATAACGCACATGCAAACATCACGCTGCCCGCATTTTTCCTTCACCACTTTGGAAATGTGATCGCGCGTTGAATCCTAGACGATGGCTTTGTTTGGAGCCTGTAACACGGCCCAAAAAAACGTCAGTCCAGTTGCAAAGGAGATTGGAATCCACCCACGCTTTGGATTGATACGCGACGTACACACTTCCGCGTTTTTCAAATGTTCCTGAACCTTTTTTTTGTGCTTCCAAGTAAGAACTGGGGGTAGCTTTTGTCCACTTGCAGTGACGCAAAGATCACGGTGATTCGCATTGGTGCGATCCAGTTGAACGCATGGCAACATGGCGTGCACCTTGCCAGTCAACGGTCTGTGTTCCCGCTCCTCAAAGTACACAGCCGTTTCGTCCCTTAGAACAGTGATGTCCAAGTTGATGAGCTCTTTGAATGCTGCCAAGAACGTCATGTACTGGATAGCTCAATCAGCCAACACAGTATCGGTCAGATTAGTCAAATTCGTTCTTCTGGTCATGTGACTTGACCCGCTGTAACTTTGGTACCATCTCTTTTAAACACATTGCATGTTCACCAGCGATGGCTAGTAGATACAGTACCCTTGAAGCCGTCTACTGTATTTTATGGGTGCCCAATGAGTGCATAGCAATAATCATGACATGTAATGTCAGTCGCCTCCTTCTTGGAAACGTTTTCATCTTCATTGGAAGGAAATTTCGCCTGCATAGCCGTCTTTATCATACTCTTGAACGGCTTGAGTATGACAACATCCAGGGGCTGGAATAGATGTGTTGAATTCGGGGTTTGGCGTACATGAAGAATACTGCAACAAAGCGAATTGCCTTCTTAAATGTAATAACCTGTCCAGAAAGATAATACAGGTTAAAATAAGTTTGAGGAAGTAACTATAAGTTAGCGCGCGAGGAGACGCACTGATATCGGCGTGAGTAGAGTTGTAGTCCATTACCAGCACGATTGGACGTGATACAGCGAGCTTATCCAGCTAAGTATCGCCTGATGAAAGCGCTTGAGTATATCCACGACGTATGCTTCTTGACTTAAGAATGTAGTCTTGGCTTGTCGGTCTATTGTCACCTCGACAACCAATAGATACTTGACTGGTCCAAGCCCTACCCGTTCAAACACTTCATTTTGTTGTATCCTTACTTGTTCACAATCAGCTTCATGTCCCATGAGCAATAGGTCATCCATGTATACTGTGAGTAGCATATCAATCTCTCCCTCTTGGAATCGGGCGTAAAGTACCCAGTCACATTCGATTCAGACAAAACCTAGACGTTATAGTCGATCATGTAGCTTGCGATTCCTTACGTTAGGAGCTTGCTTCAATCCATAGAGAGCTTTGACTAATTTTCTCACATAGTCCACTTGTAACGTGAAAATTCATCCACAATAAGCAGGTACTATCTGCTTCCACAAATGACACTCTTTTCTTCAAGATTATCCACATCCATGTGTAGCCGTTGTAGCGGTCTTTCAGCCTTCTTAGTTTTAGATCGAAAATGCATTTGTCTTGTTTTCGACACTTCACATGGAACACAAACATAGCTGTTTAACTCCTTATTAATCTTTATGTCCTGCACCAAGTTATCTCTTTCCATTTTACGGAGTATCTTCATCCCCGCATGGTTATAACGACGATACCACGTTTCCATGTTACCCTCTGCCTTTCTCGCTTTTTTGTTTGCGCTCTTAGTTTCCTCAATGGTTGTCGTAACGTCATACGTTCCCATTGAATTAAGATTAGGACGAGGGGAACATGCGGTAGATCCCCGCTAACTTCATAAATTTTATCTTGAATGCCGTGGAATCCCTGCTCCTTTCTCTTTTCAAGCAGCACACCCTCTGGTTGCGCGAAATTAGCATTTTCGAAAGCCTCGCTCGTGCATTAGGTCCAGCGATATCAAATTGAAACGTGCCCCTACACGTTTTGCAGTATACAACGTTTTAATGTCTTCCCGTCTTGCATCATGATCACCACGCTGCCTTTCTCCTTTACAGTGACATGAAGCCGTTCATCATCACTAGCTGTTTTCCTTCAACCTCCTGAAGGTACTTGCATTCGCGTACACCGCATAGATGCAGCTGGCTTCCACAGTCTAGCTTCCATTCAATAATATCCTTTGATATTTCTTCAGCATAGTTGTCACCATGAGAATAAAGTCTTGTTGTCCTCCATAGTGTGATCGACTGCTACCGCGTCCTACTTGTCTTGGACGGCTATTGCCAAGTCCCGCTTGACTTGGACGGCTGTTGCCACGGTCACCTCTGCGGCCACTTCCATGGCTTCAGCTTAGTGTTCGGCTTCTATAACGTGAGCGCCCTCATTGTCCATGCGCTTTCACACGTCATAAAATTTCTTGGTTACAAGCATTAAATTTAATCAATCAAAAGTTAATAACAACTGATAGTTCTAATATTAAAAGTATTATAACGTATTGCAGCAGATTAAGAGCGCAAATTTGGATACTTAGCTTTTTCACGATAATTTCATAGAGAATGCATGGATTTGGACGGTTAAAACGCCGATTTACGAGACCAAAAGATGGAATAATCGAAAACCTTAGCCAATCACGTCATTTTTCTCTAGAGCGGTTCAAACTCTGAAATCCGGTTATTTCCGACATCAGTTTATGAGGGGGGCCACTATTCACGAGGAGGTCCACTATTTGGATCAATTTTGCGCAGACCAGACAAAAAACATAAGGATTTTGCACAGACGAGACAAAAAACATTAGGATACATAAAATTATTTTGCTTCTACCGTGTTCTATGGATCCCTCATCGAGCTTTTTTCCCTGCTTCTTCTTCGTATTAAAACTCATTTTTACTTTTAGATAAGTTGTTGTGAAGAGAGAACCATACAATAATAGCAGAAGGACTGCTATCACCCTTTTGAACGTGTACTGACTTGAGCTATTTCTTCTTGCTTGCTAATTAGCATACTAACTTTTTTAATTGCTGCTCTGCATATGCATTATCAAGCAACTTAAACGAAAAAAATAATATCCCAATTAAAACTGAGCGCTACACGAGCGCCTAAGTTAATCGATTATTGCCAATTAGCCTTGATTGAGGTCCCACTTTAGGCGCTTCCTCATATTATTAAGATCGTTACGTAGCCTGCTGGCGAAGCGAAATACATTTAACGAAAAGTATGTCAGATATCTTTTCTATTTCGTTTTTGAGTACATACGTCATCTACATCTCAACATCATCTACATTAACATTACTATCTAAGCGTCGTTTTCGACCATTCAAGTCTAAAGATGATCTTCATCTCTATACTTGTAACAGGGTTGCTGTCACGCAGCTTACACTGTAACTTGCAATGAGGAAGCGTGCAAATTTGTGTAGGACCAAATGTAATTTGGTCCTCCTTAGTTTACTTTAAATAAACCTAGGTAGATAAGTAATTAATGTATTAACTAATTATCGATTAAGTATATATATATCAATATATATACACTTAAGACGTGAGTGCTAGAAGGTAAGTTTAAGAGTGAATATATTTATGAGTGGTTAAGAGCTAACTAGTATAATTAGACCTAGACTAATCATAGTGACATGTAGTATAAAACTGATCTAATGATATTTTTATCATTAGATGACTTGTCAGATTCAATTATATCAGAATCTGTTCTCAAAGGTGGATTATGACAACTTATAATCCAATGTTCACAATTTCATGTATTACGACTGAAATTGAACTGTGATATTTCTATTCAAATATCACTTATGTAATGGTACCCCATTACATCACCCCCCACTCAAGCTGGTTGGCCAATAATATATTGTAATATTGGCCAATCGAGTGGTGGCACTTGTTGGTCATAACGATATTCAGTTATAACTCATCTTGACCAGAAGTGATCTAATGGTCAGCAAACGCAGCGGCGCTCTTACGGGCACTGCCGATGCTTCGAAAACAGACATCACCTCTGCATCGCGTGCGGAGGTGTCGTCGAATGCCGACGCTTCGAACGTAGTTTCGAGGCGCAAGGCAACTTCACAAGATCGCTTGTCTCTCGTGGCAGACGCTGTGGAAGCAGTGTCTAAGCGAGGGCGGGGAGACGTCGCGAATGCAGCGTCTTCCGCATCTCCACCTGCCGCAAGGCGGGTGTCAAAGAAGAACTTTAACGACCTCTTCGGAGAGTCATCCGACTCAGAGCATGAGGGCGAGGACGTTGCCGTCCCCGTCAACAACTCTAGTGGGGTTAAGACCACCAGGACTGCTTCGCCGTTAAGTGATGGCGAAGTGGCTTCTGACGCCGTCGATTACGACAGCGATAATTCGATGAGGCGGTGGCATGAGGAGCGTAGGGCTCCTCCTGGACCTCGTCATTCGCCAGGTCGTAGCGAAGACGACTTTGAGATGGTAGGTGGTGCCCCACCCGCCAAGAAACATCGTGCGGAAGCGGCCTATACTGCTTCCGATTCACTGTGTCGTGTGGAACGTTATGTTCCGTACGAAGTGGGGTTTTGGACCCCCGCATGGGCTCTTGCCTATGATAGTGGTGGGCATGTCAAACGTGATTGTCAATACCCACTGTTTGACATTAATGCCCTTGACGATTGCGAGGACCTTCGCAACCGTCATTTCGATCGTGGTACTGACGATAGACGTCGGTACTTCATCGACCTTTTCTACCAGGCTCGTCACTACACGAACCGGAAAGGGTCGAAAAATAGTAAGGACGACAAAGACGCCCTTACTCAGAGTTGGAATGCCTTTGTTGAGAATTACAACAAAGATCCCGACAGGTACGTGAAGAAGGTTCACGCAAACCGCGAGCGCTTCTTAAAGTACTCGATCTCAGGGTAAAATGGAGTATATCGATTTCACTTGTATTAAAGAGGGTTTCTCTTGTGGGGTTCCTTCGAGCATGAAATGCCCGTGTTGTCCCCCTGGAGCTCCTCGTCTGACCGAAAAGGAGCTTAGAGGGTACCGAGGTTTCTCAGTACCCGCTGAAGTTAAGTGCTATGTCGATGCTCTTAAGGCATCGGAAGCTTCGCAGGCATCAGCACCTAATGTGGGCGTGCCGCCCTCATCAACACTTAGTGTTGACGCTTCTTTTGAGTTCGAGGAGAAGTATCCTTCTCGAACTCACGCAGGAGGTCAGGGGCATCCGCCCTCAACACCTTGATCGGTTCCCAAGAGTCAAACTCTTGGGAATATCCCAGCCAACGCACCAAGTACTCGGTACGCTGCCCCTTCTTATAGGGAACCGAGCGCTTCGAAAGCAAGCGCTCGAGAATGTAGCGCTTGTTCCCTTGACTGTCAATCAGGGGCGGCGGGGGTTGATAATTCCCTCGGCGCTGTTGTTGCGGCGCATGGCCATCAGGTGCGCATCCTTGAGAAGCGTTGTGACGCTTTGAGGGAGGACATGTGCCACTCGATGAAAACGTATCGTTATCATCGGGACGAGATTCGTGAGATTCTCGATGCGCAAGTTGTGATGCAGAAGAAGAGTGATCTTCTGATGCTTGACGTTGATCGTCTGAAGTCGGAGGTGGAAACTCTCCAAGCTCTCCAGGCTTCCCGCCAGCGGTTGGAGGCCGATTACAAGTCTCTCTTGGGAGACTTGAAGAAGCACGGCATTCGCCGTGGCGATGCGTCTCGTCCGAAGACGTAGACGATCGGTATGGTTTGAGTCTCCCAACGTAAAACGTTGGGTGGAGGCGCATGGCCGCGGGAATGTCTAAGGTATAGGCATTCCCTTTAACACCTTGGACCTTAAAGGGCCCAATGAATTTAGGGAGCAACTTCCGTGTAGGGAAGTTGCTATTGCATGTGTAGGTAGATTAGTTGTAGATAACATAACTAATTCACCTTTTTCAAAAGAATTTGTGTTCTTCCGTCCATTTTTGTCTGCATTCTGCTTCTGCTTATCAAAAGCGGAAGCAAGCGCGTCTTTCACATAGCGTATTACGGCTTGACGTTGTAATACGAATTCATCTACTGCTTTGTTGGCGGTGGATGGGTTGTTTTCAGTGTCAGCAGCCATTGCTGCCGACACATATTCCGCATAAGCGGTTTCGGTTTCCGAAACTGCTTGAGTTTCTTCTGTAGTAATCGTTGAAGACTCCTCAGTTTCTTCACAAGTTGCAGTTGCAGCTTGTGTATTGACTCGCTTTGATTTTGAGCGGGTCCCTCCCCCACTTAGATTTGGCGTACCGCCAAGTAAAGCCGGGGTTCGTGGATGCCGTAAGGCATTTACGTAAAACGGTGTGTGCTTGGTTGAAGCATGCACCGAGTTGTTTATAGCAAACTCAGTGAGTGGTAAGTAATCACTCCACTGCTCGAAGGCATGTGCGTAAGAACGCAGCATGTCGCCGAGAACGCGGTTAACGCGCTCAGTCTGCCCATCCGTTTCCGGATGGTCCGCGGTTGACATTTTCAACTGCGTGCCCAATTACGAGAACGTTTCTTGCCAGAAACGCCCTGTAAATCTTGGATCACGATCCGAGACTATGTTTCCGGCATTCCGTGTAAACGGAATACCGTGTCAACGAATATCCGCGCCGTTTGCGCAGCGGTGGCATTCGCTGACACTGCAGCAAGATGAACCATCTTACTGAAACGGTCTACAAAGACCACTATGCCTGTTTTCCGACTGTGATAAGCCGGAAGACCAAAGATGAAATCCATGGAAATGGACTTCCAACACTCTGTCGGAACCGGCAGAGATTGGAGGGGAGCCTGCGCGGACTGTGCAGGCTTGACGCGCTGGCATATCTCGCAAGCGCGGACGTACTTACGTACCCATTTATATTGGTTACGCCAGTAGAAATCGCGTGCGAGAGAAGCATACGTCTTCTCTCGGCCTTGATGCCCCGAAATCGGTGCATCATGGTACTCAAACAAAAGTTGATGTTTGAGATCATCGTCGTTTGGAACGACAATGCGGTTAACATCATCTTGGTCTGTGCTGTAAAGCAACAGACCCTCGTGCAATTGATAACGATGCACGCATGCGCGAAGGAATTCTGGAAGTTCCCTGCGCTTCCGATCTGATTGATCACTCAAGTAATCGATCAGTAGGCGAGTTTCCTCGTCTGTCTCGTACGCTTGACGTATTTGTCGCACAAGCGGCGACGACAGGTCGGTGCAACGTATTGCGTTTGCACTGGTTGCTTCGGTTACGGACGGTTTCGTCTCGTAATCGGGGCGTCGTGATAGCGCATCCGCTACCACGTTCAGCTTTCCCGGTTTATACTCAACCGTAAAGTTGTATTCCGCAAAGAATGACAGCCAACGTGCCATTCTTTGAGAGATGTGCGGCGAATTCACGGCCGTGCGTAGCGACGCATGGTCCGTGTAAACCACGAAGGGTCTATCTCCTAAGAGATAGATCCTAAACTTCGCCAGTGCATACTTCATGGCAAGGAGTTCCTTGTCATGCACCGGATAGTTGCGCTCGGCTGGGCGCAGCTGACGCGATTGGTAATAAATCACGCGATCACGATCATCGTGATCACGCTGCATCAAGGCGCAGCCGATGGCGAAATCGCTCGCGTCGCAAACGACGTGGAACGGTCGCTCGTTGTCGGCGATTGCCTAAACGGGAGCCTCAGTCAAGCTACGCTTGACTGCATCAAACGCATCTTGGCACTGGGTATTCCAGCGCCAATCGATATCTTTCTTCAATAACTGAGAAAGAGGTCGAATCAGACCGGCATAGTTGCACGAATACTTGTGCAAGTATGTCGCCAGTCCGAGGAACTTTCGAAGTTCCTTGACGTTATTTGGCGGAGGCCATTCAACGATCACCCTGATCTTTTCTGGATCGGGGCGTACCCCATTCTTGCCTACAAAGCAGCCAAGAACGGGTATCTCGGGCGCACCAAAGGTGCACTTCTTTAAGTTCGCATAGAGCTTGTGCTTGCGCATAAGCTCTAATACCTGACGTAGATGTTCTTTATGACTATCTACATCAGTTTTGCCATGTTCAGCCTTGCTATGGATGAACACATCATCAAAGTAGCTCGGCGCGAACTCTCGCACCGGGCGCAATAGATGTGTGACGCATCTGTTGAAGGTGGCAGGGGCATTTCGAAGCCCCTGTGGCATCACAAGCCACTCCCAAAGCATACCGCTTGGGGTGCTTACAGCCGTGAGAGAAATATCTTTCTCACGCATAAGGATTTGGTAGAAACCATCCCTTAAGTCGAGAGCACTGAAAACGGTGCTCCCGCTCATGCCATCGATGATGACGTCTTTTCTCGGTATCGGCGTTTGCGCCGGTACCATTGCTGCGTTCAGCTTATTGAAAGCGTGAACGATTCTCCACCCACCAGTGGACTTCTTAACACAAAAGGTGGGGCTGGAGTGCGGAGAGGTAGACTCTCGCACATGTCCCGCCTTACGACGAGTTTCGAAGAACTCATCGATTGCTTTAACTTGATCGCGCGGCAATGGCCATTGCCGCGTGACACAGTACTTCGTGCCGGGGACGAGATCAATTTCGTGTCTCGTTCCCTTATCCTTGGGAAGCTCACAAGGTACTTCTTCTGGGAATACGTCAGCGTATTCCCAAAGTACTTCGTAGTACGGAGAAGTCGCCTTAAGCGACTCCCAGCTCTGCGCTTCGAAGCGCTGAACTTTGGTTTGATCACTGGGAACGAGTTCGTTCTCAGCGTTCTTTCCATTGGGAACGAGTTCGTTCCCGATGGCTTCTACTTGTAAAGTGGATATTCGCTCGTGAATATCCACAACCTCATCAGATGCGACAATGACGCAGATCTGTTCGATCTGATCATTTCGCAAGTTCTTTACGAACTTCTTCCAGCTCAACGCTGGAAGGGCCATCAACCCTGAACTTAAGTTCGGATGGTTGTCAAGTGTGAGAGACTGGGTAGCTAATCCGGTCTCTGTCTGCGTCAGGACGTTGATCGTCTCGACGGACACAGCTGCTAGATCAGACGCACTTGTCCGATTTGTGGCACGGTGATCATCACTCGTGCACAAGGCCTTCTCTTCATGGTGACCACTGTCTACCATGTTGTTCATGTGCTCTCGACTGTTCTTAGTCGTGAGTTCTTTATTTTCGACACGGAAGTCATTTGCTTCCGTGACGATTTCATTCTTTTCACGGTGGGTGTTTCCCACCGCGTGCGCATTCTCTTTACTACGCCCGTCATCGGTTGTAGTAGTAACTTCAACATGGGAGTGCTTTGCACCCGTGTTGCACATATTAGTTACACGCAACGACTCGTTCGTCGCGCGTTCGCGTCCCTCTGGACTCTGATCAGCGGGTGTACCATCCGCTGATCTAGTCGGATTAGATCTGGTGGTGCCATCGCCATCCACCAGGCTATCTGACGCTGCGGTTGTATCATGAGATACAGCCGGATTACTCACAGGGTGATCAGATCCTGTGAGACCGCCGCAGTCGATCGACAGGTTAACCCAGTCGATCGTTGGTTGATGCTTGGACATCCAAGTGATGCCCAAGATGACATCGAACTTGTCATCAAGATCGAGGACGATGTATTCATCCTTGAACGATAGTTCGTCTAACTCGAGGCGTGTTCGAATAACACGCTTCGGTATAGTCACAGTTGCACCTGTTGCTAACCGGACTGATAACATGCTTCTTGGTGATTCAATCTCCTCGAAGTTCAACGACGTTAGTACCTCAGTTCTTACGAAATTGTTTGACGCTCCTGTGTCAAACAGAGCACGCATGGGGACATCGTTTCCATGTGGCCTAACTTCAAGGGTAATGAGAGGTTTCTCTTCACCCTGCACTCGTTGACAGGACATAGTCTCGTCCGGGGCTATTATCCTCACATGCCCGATGTCGGCATGTGAGATAACCCGTCCAGTAGGGCACCCCGCCCCTACTGGTTGTTCACGTTTTTTGCATCAACAGAGGGTTGCCCCTGTTGATGTCGCTTGCCAGCAGACTGTCCAGTCCGCTGACTGCGTGGTGCCGGCCGCGGCGCCATACATTCATGGGCGTAATGGCCCATTTTCGCGCATCGATTGCAGCGAAGGAACTTCTTGTTCTTCGGTTGCCTCGGTGTCGAGGCGACCGCAACAGATAGGTCCATAGGCTCTGGACCTCCTCCGCCCGCATTATGACGCGGATTCGGGTGTCTCGGGACGAAGTGTGAACTTCGTCTCGATTGGAAGTTTTGGTTATTATTATTATTAACATGCTGTATTGGCGGCATGTTAAAGTCGAAAGGCGCTTGCGCTTTCCGATTAACCTCAGCATGCGCTGCTGAGCGACGCATGCTGAACTCCTCCCGGATGCTTTGGTCTATAGCATCGCTCAGAGTCTTCGGGGGAACCCGGTAAAGACTCTGTTTGATGGGACCGTCATTCAGTCCCTTCATGAAGGCGGTGACCTGCATGGCAGGAGGCACCGGTTCATATACAATATTTGACAACAAAAATTGTATTTTCTGAGCGTACGCATGTAGGCTCAACTTGCCCTGCCTGAGTTCCATGAACTCTTCACGGCAGCTAAGCTCCATTTCTGGGGCTTCAAAGTTGTGCTTTAGCTCAGCTTT
>MIQA02001210.1:0-10804 GCA_001887855.2 Sclerospora graminicola | reverse complement strand
TTACGCGCGACCGGAGCGGCCGGGGCGTCGACAATGCTGGGAAGCAAGGATGGGTCGGACGGGTCATGTTCCCCGGAATCAAAACCTGCCGGCGGCGGAGTCTGCAGATCTATGATCTGATCGGATCCCACTGGACCCGTCGTCCGCCTACCGGAGCGGGAAGGGTGGCGACGGGTATCCGCGCGAGAACGGAGTAAAGCAACGTTGACTTGCTGAGTCTCGTAATCCTCGTCTTCTTCGTCATCGTCATAGATAACCGAAGGGGAGGATGGCCCCGAGTCCGAAGAAGAATTAGGCGACGTGGCCGCTGGTTCAGAAGAGGGCACGGCCGCTGATTCAGAAGAGGGCACGGCCGCTGATTCAGAAGAGGGCGCGGTTGCTGATTCAGAAGAGGGCGCGGCCGCTGATTCAGATGAGGGCGCGGCCGCTGACTCAGATGTGGGTGCGGCCGCTTCGGATTCCGAGTCCTCTTCAGAGTTAGAACTAGGAGTGAGGCCGGTTCTACCGGGAGTGTATTGAGGGGATGGAAGAGGGGACCGCTCCGCGAACAGGCTGTCCTCGCTCTCCGACCCGGGCTCTTCCCCGTCGTCCGACTTGTCTGGGGAACGTTGGCGCGAGGGCGGGGATTCGCTCTGCTTCCTCTTCTTAGGCGGGCTGGCATCAGCCAAAAAGGGGCTGGAGCCGGCCGGACGTTTTTGCCCCTGCGATCCTGCCGGGACGGACGAAGAGTTGGGACTGGCAAGGGGCGAGTCGGAGCCGGCGGGAAGTTCCTCAGGTTCCGACCCTGCTGCGGCGGGCAACGGGGTTGGGTTCGGCGGAGAAGTCTTCCACTGACCCACCATTCCCAAGACAGACAAGACGGATTCCCGTACCTCGGGAGGAGCTCGAAATAGGGGAGCGGCCTGTCTCTGAGTCGCCTCGAGCTGGTTTTGAAGTCCACACATAAAGGACCTAAAACGATCCTCTTTATCCAGCATGGCTTGACAAACACGGTCCGCCCGAGCCAGTATGGCATGGGCGTCGGAATTCTCCTGGCGGGCCCGGTACAGCTCCGACCGCAACTCCTGTTGCCGAGAAGTGGCTTCTTGCAACTGCCGCTCCAGATCCGTGATTTGGCGAAGGGCCTGGGCGTGGGAGTCGCGCAGGTGGTCGCGGTTGTCCCGCACCTTATCCAGGTCTTGGGACACCTGGCGGAGGCGGGTACGAAGATGCGTAAGCTCCCGAGACATGTCCGGAATTTTGGCAGATTGCTGTTTCAGCTGTTCTAACTGTTGAATTGCGGAGTGACAAATAAATAAAAAACTGTAAGCAACTGGGCCATCACGTGAGAAGAAACGAGGCACTCACGCTGAAGCTTGGATCGTTGGACCAATTCCTGATTGGCAAACCGGAGAGGTTCAACGACGTCCTCCAACATGCGGAGGCGGTTGCGCTCTCCCGTCAGGATGGCGACTTGGCACTCGAGATCGGCCACTTGTTTCTGGAGATCGATTACTTCCGGAGATGGACCCCGAGCGGCGGCTTCGTCAGCCCGGCGGTTGGCAGCGGCGAGTTGACGAACCAAGTCGGCCTGGATCTGCTCCAAGCCATCCACCTGGGCGGTCAACATGTCCAGCCTCTTTTCCATCCCCGCTGTCTCGGAGATCGGGGTGGATGGCGCGGCCGCTCGTTGTAGAGCGTCCGTGAGCTGACCTACAATGGCCCTGAGGCGGGCCACCTCATCCTCCGCTGTTTTGCGACCGAGTTTCAGTTCGGCGACCCGGGGGTTCAGGCGGTCCAACATCGCGCAAGAAGTTTTGAAGCTCTGAAACAGAGCTTCATAGTTGTCCTGACAAGATCGAAGCTCCTCCCGAAGGGAAGAAACGACGACTTTCAGTCTGTCCCGGTCGCCGCAGGCTTGGCCGTGAACGCGGAGCGCGGCCTCGGCGTCAGCGGACGACAGCACCAGATCGGGAGTGCGAGACGATTTCGGCGGTTGTGCGATCTCCACTCCGCTGGCAGGCGAGTCGTCGTCCACGAGAACAAGACGGCAGACGTTGGCCTTGTCAATTTGCAAGACTGGAGATTAATCAAGACAATGTCAGTATTGGTGAGCATGCATAATAGCCAGTGCGGAGACCGACCGAGTCCATGGAGATGTTATAAAGTGGTGGGGTGACGTACCAAAGCGAGGCATGGATGAGCGGTATCGGGTCAAGTAAGTTCGAGTGAGATCGTGTCCCGACCGTTGTGCGGCCGTGTCGCGACTCAGGGGCGGCTGTGGTGAAGCGACTTATAAAATAATGTAAGGCACTTTCCAAAGGGCGCATCCTGATTGGTGGAAATAAGGGCCAAGAGTGTAGGCGCCGGATAGTCGCCGCCGATGAAGTCTACAAGCGGCCAGGTGGCGCCAGGCTGGAAACCAAGTCGGCGGACCTGACAAGGGGCGTGGATAATCGGACAGGCAGGCAGAGCAGACGGGAGGATTATGGATGTTTGACGGCCGAGGCGCGGATAGAGGACGGCCAAGATGGCGGACTGTTCGTGAGGATGGAATGAAGGGAGCCTGAAAGAAGAGTATTGTTCTAGTGGAAGGAGTATGCACCGGGATCGTAGGAGAGACTGTCAAGGGACTGCTAGCGTCAGCGGCCGAGGGGCGCGGATGGGTGGCTATCCGGCCGAGCCGGCCGGGTACAATGTACCATTCGGACTGGTACCATATGGGTTCAGTGTACCGGCCGGGTTGGTACCATTTGGGGTTGGTGTACCGGCCGTACCGGTACACAGAGTCGGAGTTAGCCGGGTTGCGTTGGGTAAGGTACATGACTGGTCAGACGTGTTGTTGAGGTAGGTTACACAAAAGGAGTATTGGACATAGGATAAATCAGTATACGTTTCGCTTTCTTATTCACAAGTCGCTTTTATTGGTTCACGGCAGAGGGCTAACTAGGTCCCCTCTTGCTGTTATTGGTTTGCCCGGGGAAGGTTAAGTTAACCCACCGGAAGTCCCCTGACCGGGAGTCGCGGCGACTTCGTATACTCACCTCAAGTCGCCCGTGTTTTGAACACGGTATCAAGTATTGGGAAGTGGTGACATTTGGCCTTCTGTGGACTTACACATTTGGATTCGCCCTTCATTGTTATTGGTTTAGCTGGCCGATCGATTATTCTCGGTCCAGCCGGTACTATACAAACTTCAAGTGTCATATTGGTTTAGCTGGCCGATCGACTATTCTCGGCCCAGCCGGCACTATACAAAGTTCAAGTATATTACCCAACGAGCTCCCCGGTGACGATTTCCGCCCAGGAGCTACCCCTAGTCCTACACTTCATCTCCCTATTGGACGGATTTACACTTTTCGCCCTAGGGTCCATCAAGAGAGCTAACCACCCAGTACTGACGGGTACACAAGGTGAGCTTTTAACATGCAACATTCGAGCAGTCGCGATCAAGCGGATGGAAGCGACCGATCCAGCCGGCCTCAAGCCGGATCGGATCATGACTCGGATGGACGGAGTACCCCCTCCGGTAGTCAGTCGTCTGGGACCCCCGTGGGTGTTCGCGTCTCAGGAAGATTTTCTGAGAGCGACTACACCACAATGGTGCGCGTGCCCGGATCTCTTGTGACCCTGGATATCACCGCGAGTCCCTAGCGGGCGAAAGACCTAAACCTGTCAAATTTGTTGACGATGTTGTGTCGGGTGCATTGGGGGAAGGCATATCGCCCCAATGCTGCTGAAGATGGAAGGATGCGATGGTCGCCTCGGATTTGGGGAGTTCGAGGTTGACATTAAAGAAGAAGTTACTCCCCTAGAGGCTCCGCCGGGGGCGGATTACGGTACTACCTACGGCAGTGCCGGCCGCTACACGGATGGAGCCGGATTGGACTATGGTGCAAGTCGCCATAGTCCGAAGAAGGATCATGGTTCCGACCATGATCCTAACGAACGAATGCATATTTTGGATATAAAAGAAAAGATAAAAGAAGAAAAAGCGGAAGTCGGATACGACCGGAGTGGGAAGCCGGCCGGATCGGGACCAAGTCGCGATCTGGCCCCCCTACCCCTAAAGAAACCGGATTGGCAGGAATTGGACTATTCGACTTACAAAGGCAAACCGCGATTCGAAGAGGAAGAAGAGAAGCAGGACGGCTTATCGACGGATGTCGACTTGGAGCGTGCTTTCCATCTTCACGAGTTGGGGCAGTTCTTGCGGACGGATAAGGTACTAAAAATAACACGGCCGAAGATCATAGGCGGATTGAAAGGTCCCGTCTCTCCCCCAACTCTCTCAGACGGCCACGTGTCCCTCATTAGAGGACTATTCGACCAACTCAAACAAGCCGGCATTAACACCGGCGTGTTTGATCCGAACGAGTTGTTTGATCTGAAGATGGACAAGTTGAAGGAGGCGTCCAGCGCCCTGCACGACCACTTGGTACCGCTAGTGGTTTGCTCGCCGCCGTCGAAAAAGATGACAGCTACGACTGGAGTGGCGCCGTCCACGCCGCCGGCGACAAGCAACCCAGCCGGTATACACTCGGGCTCTTCGCAGTACGAGTCTGCCCCTTCGGAAGCGGACTCATCTGATTCATCGGTGGGTATCACCCGCATGACGCTTGGCCCAAGGGGAGCAGCGCGTGTGGCGACAGCCATGAGACTTGGAGGACGTGAGGATCCGGGTACGCCCGAGCGGAAGAACGCCGGCCAGTACAGCGTACAGGCCTGGCGGACAGCGACGGCGGATCCAGAACCGAAGGAGGAAGACGAAGACGCGGATGGGCGGGTTAAGAAGGAATGCCAATCTGGCAGCCCGGCTGCCCCTCAAGCCGCCCCTCAAGTCGCCCCTCAGGCCGCCCCTCAAGTCGCTCCTCAGGTGCCGGATCACCTGCAAAACATGTTCTCGGCGATGATGGAGCGATACTTGGAAGAGCAACGTCAGCTGAGCGCCAGCCGCGGCAGTCCGAAGTCACCGGACCAGCCTGCTCGTCGTGGAACACAGGCCCCCGAACCAGTCCAGTACTATGCGAGGGAGTCGAGTGATGAAGACATGGAGTCGGTGCAGTCCAAGCAGAGTGAACCCCATGCCGCCCCGCCGAGCCGTCAGACAGGTCGCCGGACCGGACGTCGGCCCACGAATAGGAAGCTGTCTCTCAGCGACGTGGATATGGAATCCGTCAGGTCGGCCAAGTACCATTACGATCCGGATGACTTGGATCTGGGGATGGCCCGTCGAGCCCATATGGCCTCGGCCCAAGCGTTTGACGCGGATTCGGGAGCGATCACGAGGGTGCGAATGTCGGCCACGTCCGAGCTGAAAGACTTCACCGGACACGACGCGGACGAGGACCAGGCCCGAGGATGGTTGAGCAAGACGAAGTCGGCATTTCTCAGAGACCGGACGTCGGACTATGAGAAATGCCTGATCTTCGGGGATTTGATGAAGGGACCAGCGAAACACTGGATCCAACAGCTCAGCCGGGAAACCCGAGGAAATTGGAGGGATTGGCCGGTGCGTTCGAGGAGCAATACTGCGGAGCTGGAATGTCAGCGGCGCGACAATATTTTCACTCCAAGAAGCGAGCGGATGAGACCCCCTGGAGTATCTCCATCGTTTAAATGTCGCTGGCATGAGAGCGGATATTCCCGTTAAAGAAGATACCAGCCGGTCGGAAGCTGCCCGTGAACACGTGGAACTTTTCATCAGCACGTTGGACGATCGGGAGCTGGCAAACCAGCTGGCGTTACTGCGGGTGAAGAATACGACGGAGCTGGAAGTGACGTTGCGCACGTACTTAAGGGCGAAGAAGCAAGGCCCCAAGGCAGCAGTTGGAACCGGCCGTTTCAAGTCCCGATTTAACGCGGAACAAGGAGGCCGGCTGCCATCTACCAGGACGGTCCGAGCCGTCCGCATGGTCGCCCGAGAGTCAGACGCGACCAGCTCGGAAGACGAGTATCAGCGATCTGGGGGCGAGTCTGAGGAGGAACAGTATCGGTACCTTTCTCGGCAGAAGCTAGTCAGCCGTCCAGGCTACCAGCCGGGTCCGGTCAGTCGAAGAGTTTTCCGGCTCGAGCTGACCAGGATTACCCCAGGCGCAAATGCACCCACTGTGGGTCCATCAAGCATGACGACCGGAGCTGTTGGAAGCGGCTGACGTGCAAGAAGTGCGAGAGGAAGGGACACCCGGCGGAACACTGTTTGTTCACGTGTAAGGCTTGCGGGGAGGTGCATGAGGCGGGACTGTGCCCAATTGAAGAATTCTACAACCTGTTGAAGAAGTGGTACGTCCCGACCAAGCATTCTGGAATGTTGCCGCCCGGAGCGGAAAAGATGTTAAACTAGATCGCTCGCCAGGTTGGAATCTGGTTCGAGCCGAGCGGTCTAGTGTTAGTATCTATGCATATGTCGGTAAAGAGGATAATCAAGAAGCAAAGCAAAGGATAACCGACAATACATGTAAGTTTGACGATTACGTCACCCGGTTCCCGGCCGGTACGGCTGACCCCTTCCTGGTGAGCAGTATACGGACGGATGAGTATTCCCGGTCTGAAGTGCGAATGGAATTGAACTTGTTACCTGGCGACTCGCGAGGTTATTGGAAGTATCACTCGCCGGATAAATGGTTCAAGCAGGCCAAGGCGGATGGAAAAATCAATAACCAGAAAGCCACCATGTTGTTCGACTCTGGCGCAGAATTGTCTATCGTAGACACCACCTTTGCTCGTAAGGTGGGGTGTGAGATAGACGAGACGAAGCGGCAGGAATGTATAGGCATTGGAGAGAGTTCGTACATGACCCAAGGAAGGACAAGAGTCAAGATTACGTTAGCTGGGTCGTTGGTATATTACTTTACCGCCTGGGTAGGCAAGTTGGCCGGGCAGGATGCAATTTTGGGCATGGATTTTATGGTCCCGGCCGGTATACGGCTGGACTTATCGCATGGAACATTGACGTTGCCGGACGAGATACAGATCCAGCTGGCCGGCCGGCGGCCCTTATATGGCGCCTACGTCCAGTTCCTCAAGCTAGGTCAGTTTGTAACGGTGCCAGTGGGAAAGGCGGTGGAAGTAATGTTACGACCGCACGACCGACGGAGTAAGTTATGGCTGACAAGGGGCGAGTGCTGGGTACCATCTGTGGTTAAAGGGAGTGGTCATCTCAACTTCATAAGCGTGACCAACATCTCTGAAAAACCCCTCACCTTGCATGAAGATGTGATTATTGGAATGTGGCTGGCCGAGGATAAAGTGCCCCGCCGGCCGGGCTATGTCACTGTTGGCTCAAGACGCTATATCGAGTGGCAAAACCTGGCTTTTCAGGCAACCACCGATCTGGTCAGCGAAGAGGAAGAAGTAGAAGAGGACCAGACTCCGATGGTGGATAAACCCGAGTACCGGACCCCTTCTAAAATATTGACGCGGAGCCGGCCGTCGCCGGATCCGGCCGAATGTATTGATCGAAGCTACGCCCCGATCGCGGAACTGGTTTTGCCCACTCAGAGGGAGACGGATGAACGACAGAGTCGGGAGAAAGGACCCAGCAGAGTTGCATATACGGTCAGCCCCGATGACGGTTGTGACGACCGAAGTGAAAGCGGATCGGCCCAGCCGGCCGAGCAGGATTCGGAAGCGGCCGAAGCCGATCAAGTCTGCATTCATGAAGGGGGCGAACTATACGTTGAAGGCATGGAAGAGCAGATGGCGGTGCTACCTGAGGTGACCCCCTGCCCCCCAGCAGTCACTATCGATGATCTACAAGTGGGAGACCCGGATGTGAACACCCCGGAGGAGATCAGCAGGTTGAAGGATATTATATGGAAAAGACGGCATCTGTTGATTGGACCAGGGAACGCACTTCCTCCGGCTGCCCATGGGGCGGTTTGTGATATTGATGTGGGAGGTGCCAAGCCGGTAGCACAGAGATGCCGAAGAGTCGCCCCCCAATATCGGGAAAAGCTGTCAGAGCTTATCAAGGGTTTGCTGGCCACCAAGATAATTTAGCCGTCCACCTCGCCATGGGCTTCGCCCATTGTAATTATTATTAAGAAGAATGGGGTGGATATAAGGTTGTGCATCGATTACCGGCTGGTGAACCGGCTGACTAAGCTGATGATTTATCCGATGCCGCTGATAAACGACCTGCTGGAGGACTTGGATAAAGTTTTGTGGTATTGCTCATTGGACATGGCCAGTGGATTCTGGGTGGTCTCCATGACCGATCGTGCACGGGAGATCTCTGCGTTCGTGACGCCCTTCGGGTTGTTCGAGTGGAACCGGATGCCGTTCGGTCTGAAGAATGCCCCGCAGATTTATCAGCGGCTGAGAGATAACGCGCTGTATAGACACTTCAAGATCAAGGCGGATCAAGATACGGGTCTGGTCGGAGATGTGTTCACCGAAGGTGACCCGGACTCCGACCCAAAACCTTCAGTTTTGGGGCGGCGGTCTTACATGATGACATTCTCGTTACGGCAACTACCTGGGATTTACTGTGTGACAAAGTGGAGAAGTTGATGATTACGTGTGAAAAGTGGAATCTTTCGATTAGTGTGGTTAAGAGTTTCTGGGGAAAGACTAAGGTGACCTATCTGGGTCATCAAGTGTCGATTGCCGGATTGGAGGCCAATCCGAAGGATTTGGAGTCCTTGAGTAATCTGCCTTTCCCACGATCCCTAAAGGCTATGCAATCCTTTTTGGGGAGCCTGAATTATTACAGTCGGTTCATCGAAGATTTTGCAGTCTATGCGGCGGTCTTGTATGAGTTGCGGGAGGTGGATTACCATAAGCTGAGAGAGCAGGATAGGCAAGCGGAGACGCGGGCCGGGCCGGCAATTTCAGCCAATGAGGAAGCGCCCTTTTCGGTTATTTCAGCCAATGAGGAAGCGCCCTTTTCGGTTATTTCAGCCAATGGGGAAGCGCCCTCCTCGAGTATTTCAGCCAATGGGAAGCGCCCTTCTCGAGTATTTCAGCCAATGGGGAAGCGCCCTTGTCCGCCTAGACAAGCGACCGGCCGCCGGACCCCGGCGCGGCCGGCCCGGACGACCACATGACCCGAGCGATGGTGGCTTTTGGCATGTTAAAGGCGAAGATGGCGACCACACCGGTCCTGAAACATTTCGATGTTGATAAGACTCCGGTGGTCATCATCTACGCTAACAAGTGGGCCATCTCGGCCGCTCTCGTGCAAGATCATGATGGAGTGTACCGTCCCGTGACCTTCACCAGCCGGACCCTGAAAGTTAATGAAGTTAATTACGGATTGGTGGATAAAGAAGTTCTGGCTCTATTACGGATCTTAGACGTGTGTTATACGATGCTGGTGTCTCGGCCTATCAAAGTACTCTCCAGACGGTCGACCCTATCATGGCTCTTGACGGCGAACGGGATTGACGGCCGGCTGGGGAGATGGGCGGCTCTGTTGTCTCAGTGGTCCCTCGAAGTTATTAAGTGTACTAAAGGGGAAGAGGAAATACTGGGCACACTGGCTGCCAGCATTACCCCCAGGGCAGAAGTGGAAGAAGCACT
The DNA here is from genome assembly GCA_001887855.2 of Sclerospora graminicola. Classification (NCBI taxonomy): domain Eukaryota; phylum Oomycota; class Peronosporomycetes; order Peronosporales; family Peronosporaceae; genus Sclerospora; species Sclerospora graminicola. The sequence goes on along the minus strand of MIQA02001210.1, from coordinate 1,300 downwards.
GATAGCGATCGCACCTCGGAAGCAGCCTCGACAAACTATCGTATTGCCGCCGCCAACAGTGGGACCCACGGAGGAACTAATGGTTTTGAGTTTCGATGGGTCGGCGAGTGTAAAAAAAGGGGTCGGGGCCTATAGTGCCATTTTGTGGAAGCTGCCCGAATGGAAGGCGATCGCGGCCGCCTCGGATTTCACGCCTGGCATCACGGTGAACGAAGCGGAGTATAGGGGATTATTGCTGTCCCTAGATCTGTTAGCTGGCCGGACACAGGGGCGGATCATCATATGCGGTGATTCCAACCTAGTGATCCGGCAAATCACCGGAGAGATAGATTGCAAGGCGCCGCGGCTGAGACTGTTAAATGATCGAGTTATGTCCGCCCTGCGGAGATGGCCGGAGCACGAATTGCTGCACGTCAAACGAGACTGGAATAACAGCGCAGACCATCTGGCCACCTTGGCCATGCGAGATCAGACCGGACTCACCGCTTCGGATCCAGGATTGTTGGGCGAATTGGGGGAGATGAACAGACTGTCGGAGATAATCAAACCGGCCGCTAGCGACGAGGGTCCCTCGCCCGAATCCAGCCGTCCCGTGGAAGAGGAATATAGCGACCGCGACTGGGAACAGGACGTCCACGCCCGATTGGACCAAGAAGTGCCCTGCAGCAATGAAAGGTCCCTCTAGGCGGACCCCGAGCAGACCTGGCGGGGCTAACCACGGTTAGTAGTCAACAGTGAATGTTTGGAGTGGGAACGGAAGAAGAACAGATGGATGTATTAAAAAAGAAAAAAAAACTGAGAGAAATGGAAGAATTAAAGCAAGCCCGACTACTCATCCCCGTCGATGATTATACTTGCCTCGGAGCCGAGTCACCCGAAGCCCAGGGTGGTCGGAGGGCCGTGCGCGGTATTGATTGCGCCAAGGATCTTGCTGGTCAATGGCCGCCAAAGATTGAGAAAGAGAGGTGGTCTGATCCAACGCACCTAGGCCGGGATACCACGTCCCTCCTTCCGCTGCATTTCCACTCCTGCGGTTTGATAAATGGAGCATGAACGGGAATAGAAACAGGTCCAAGTCACATTCACCATCCCGGATACCCGCCATGATGAACGCACACAGACGGACCCACGCCTCGGAAGCTCGTCCCCGACGATTCTTACGGGCAAGGGAGTACCTGCGGAGGGACTCGTCCGCTCGCTTGTCCTCGGCCGAGATGTACAGGAAGTGGGTAGACTCCCAGATGGCCCGAGCGTGAACCACGGTGAAATCATGAAGTCTCGCTTTGAATTCCGCGAACCA
>MIQA02001206.1:0-13453 GCA_001887855.2 Sclerospora graminicola | reverse complement strand
TTTTGAACTGTTCATCCACCGAATTTACACAGTTTCGAGGTATTTTCTTCGTTTTCTTGAATCATCTTCAAGTCATTGAGCCCACGCAATAAATTCTTGCGCGTGATGCATATAATCTCCACGGTGGGGGTTATAACGAATCACTAGCCCCATTTTCATGTCCGGAGCAGCGTATGTCACGATGTTTTCCACTATGAGACTTTCATGTGAACCACTTTCTCTTGTCAAAGCCACCAAATACAGAAAATGCTGCGTCCAGCTTCTTCTTGGATTCTTTTCGGTGGCGAATAAGTTGGCGGCGTGCTGGTGAGAAATGTTCACTTCAAAAGCGTGGAACATTTGGTCGAGAAGGAAATACAGTTCCTGTGAAATCGCACACCATGTTGTGATGTTTGCGCAGAAATAATTCTCTGCAACACCTTCCAAATGTTCACTGAATATTTTTACTTTCAGGCGCTCCGTCCACACGAAACCGGACGATAATTACGCTACTTCAAGGCTTCGATAAACAGGTAAGCCCACTGCTTAAAACCTGCACCCAAACCTGGGTGAATTTCCGCCCCTGAAAAATTCTGTATTATCAATTTAGGGATCTTCATCGATCCACCCGCTCGCACTTTATTTTCTGGGGGGCGCCCAAAAATTCCCGCCCCTTCCTGGGCTTGCGCCACAGGAGCATTTTTTGCAGGGGTAGCCATCCACCTCCCCGTTCGATGCATTATCTTCTCCTAAATCTTGAATCGTCATCTTTCCACCGAACGGGCCATAATTTTTTACCGTTTCTTTGAAAACGCTGCCATTGTCGGAACCCTTGTTCGACTTTGGCGACCTAGCAGAGATTGCATCCTGCATCCGCTCTTCTTCCAGAGCGTCAATCTTTTCCTCCATGCGTTTCATATACGCCAGAACAGCCTTAATATTCGCATTTTCTTCCTCCATTTTCGTGATACAACGAAATCGAGAAAAACCGAAACGAGAAAACGTGAAAATAATCCAAACAAAACAATGTCACCCTTCGGTACAGGTGACTTCCACGTACAAATCGTAATGAAACGAAAACTTGGAGAACTTTCGGAAAAGCTTTCAAAAAACCTTGGTCTTGAGCCCCGTAACGTTTGCTTCATAACCTCTGGAAAAATCCACTGCCGCAAACTTATAATACCACTAGTAACTGTAGTGCTAGAGAAAGATCGTAACCGTGAAATATAACTAAGCAGTATGAGTGCTATATACCGTGTGCCCTTAGTCTATCTGGTAGTGTGCGTGCGTCGACGCGTCTCCATACCGGTCGACAGGAGTGCTTATTATGATTAAACCAGGGCGTTACACGTACTTTTGTTTAAATGTGGAAAACTGGAAAGTATATTATTGGGAATATTCCAAAAGGTGACTCAAATCCGAAAAACTTCGTCAAAGGTGACTCAAATGTTTTTAAACGGTTTTAAATATTATGCATGTTGTATAAACGGAAAATTATGGTAAAATACGACTAAAGTACGGTTACTGTGCTTTTATGCTTAACAAGCTGTTCCAATTGGGTTACATTTTGAATTGATCAAGTATCCTAAATACTTTCACGTATCGCTATGGGTAGAGACTTGATATGATAAAGGCGCATCGCAATCTAGGAGAGCCTTACAATGGCTATAACATTTTGTGTGATGTCTGGAACGTCGACATTTTCAATAAATTTTACTTTTGGATACTAGTTATTCCTGTTATCTATTGTCTGAAATTTCGGGATATAATAATAAAGTGTAGTGAGCTGTATGCTTTTCATGCTTATCTAAAAGCAAGCGATGCAAAAGAATAGATGCTAGATAAATTTGATGTAGGAACTGATCATATAATTAGTTAATGAAGCCCAAGACACATTCATTGTCAAAATAAGTAATTTTGAAAAAATAACTTTAAAATTCCCCGCTTTCGTGACTGTTCCATAACTTACTTTTGTGAAGGCAAATACTGGGGGGAAAGGTGCTTCCCTAGTTTACATCGCTCCTGGGGTTTACACACCATCACTTCAAGAGTAAACACGCCCCTTTGTTAGTCATTAAAGCGTAGTAACCGTAAGTCGTATTTTACTATAAATTCCCGTGTAGAAATGTTTAAACAGTATAAAATAATTTAAACCAATTAAAACCATTTGAATCACCTTTTGACGAAGTTTTTGTATTTTAATCACCTTTTGGAATATTCCCTATAATTTTTATGTAAAGTTATGTAAAGTTAAGTACCTAAAGTTACCTAACCTCAAAATCACTATAGTTCCGAATATGCAATCTCAGCCGCATACGGATTGAAGCGAATCGGACTAACCTATTAATCAAGCTTATCAGCGTAGCACTTCACCCATGGATGACACTGGGACTAGGACCGGGCATCCACCGGACCCTCGTCTTACCAAGGAGGAATATGCCTCGGCGAGGCAGACCTCTGCGCCGCAGATGGAGAGGGATGATTTAGTCCCCGACTCCCAGGAGTGGACGATTGATAGCCAGTCAGAGGTAGAACCAATACCGGTCTCAGAACCGGTATTGCCTAAACAAGAAAATTCACCCACTAACGCCGCTCCTGTACCGAGGGAGGGTGGTGGGAGAGTGAACGCGAGTCCCATAGGGGAGGTTCACATTCAACGCATGGAGAGTGTGGTAAGTCGGCAGTTAGGTGCTAACCAGGCAGTTAGCACGTCAGTTGCATCCTCACACAGTGGGGAGAATGATGGTCCCATGAATTTGCATGAGGACTCTTTAGCCCTAAAGCAAGAGGACGTCCCACCTCGGCAGGAGGGTGGTAGTGTCCAAAAGGAGCGGACAGGGACGGAGAAGAATGAAGCATCGAATCCGGTTGCGGAAACAAATTTGCAAGAATCTCGGGAAGTACCTAAAGTCAAGAGACAACCCGAATACACAGCGGACCAGATGGCACGAACTCTAATGAATGGACTCACCCCGGCGTCGCAATCAGAGACGAAAGTTCAGGCCTGGGCTGATCTCATGCAAGAATTGTTTAACAAACTATTTGTTAATATCACGACTATCACCTATTGCGAAACGGTTCCCTAATTTAAAGCCTAAAGAAATTGAACGGATGCTGGAACTTTTCGAGGTGATCGTGGTCAAGAAAAAAGAAGAATGGGGGGTCTGGAAAGAACAAGATATGCATGCTGTATACACGGCCCAGAAATCGAATTTGAAGTTGGAAACCATTCTGTGGAAAATTCTCGGTCAGGAGAACGTTAAAGGTGCCACCCCGAGTGGGACACAATTAGTTGGATGGGCACAAAAAGTGAAGGGTGAGACGACCTCTTCATCTCAACCGGAGCTAGTGGAAAAACATTTTCTCTTCAAGACATCTGTATACAAGCCTGAAGAAATTGATTCATTCCGTAAAGTAAGTGAACAAATGTATGGAAAAAATGTGCCTTTGCAATGTCGAGAGGGAACCAAGGAAGAGTGGAGAATAGCCCAAGGTTTGGTAGAAGGAAATATTCTGGCTCGTCAAATGCCACAATTCATCAAGCGAATAATGCCATTTGTTGAGCAATTACGGCTCGTACAAACTATATGGGCCCAGGTGGAAGGCTGCTTGGTGCTGGACTTGAAGGGTGAAAGCCCGATAAAAGAGGCATTTCTCAACACGCGCAGCATACAGGAGAGTATATCAACAGCAGCTACGGCAAGGGGTAAAGGGACCAAGGAACGCTGGGCAATGATTGCTCAGATCTTAACAATCAGCTATAACGCTGCCAATCATGCGATATATTTTCATTTTTTTACACGCACAATTGCAGAAAAATTCGACGGCGTCAAAGTACCGTATCACCGTCTCGACCATGTACTCACCAATTTGAATAAGAAAAATCTGCGTAAAACGGGGACGTCATGGGACCAACAGCTTGATGCCAATGGGGAGCTTTTCCAACAACATGGAACGTGCACATGCATCCTGAAGAACATCACACGGTCTATTGACCTAGTGAAGTTTTATGGCAGTTTACATGAAGTGTTCGGTATAGGCTTTCATGTCGAAGATTTGGACAAAGAAGGTCCATTCTCATCGACATCAACGGAATGGGAGCTCACTTTCTTTACGGACTCATGTCCGGAGGGTCTTCAAGGAATTTCACGAATTTCTTGGTTTGACACGAAGATAGTAGTGGATGATCCCACAATGCGGGGAAGGCGACAATACATGAGGTGCGGGATGGATGGACATCCTATGCGAGCATGTACGGCGACTATTGATGCATTAAAAAAGGAAAGTTGCTTAATTATCACACAAGATAAGATTAAGGGTATTTCACTACCTAAATCAACATTCACGAGCATGGAGGAAATAAAGTTAGCAGCCGAGACGAATTTACGCAAGCAACAGGAACACCTAGGAACAGCCAGAGAAAAGAAAGACGATCCTCGATCGGACCAGGAAACAGAGGTTGGTACGTCCAACCCCACAGAATCCCAAGATGACATAGGCAAGGATTCACCTCCGGAGGTGGCGCAACCACAGCAATCCGCAGTGATTCAAAGCGACGACCTGAAGAAATCACAAGTAGGGGATGGATCGGGTGTCAAAGTGGATAATACCTGGACCACGGTGAACGGGTCCAACCGGAGTATAAACAATACTACTCCACCACCAAAACACCGGGGTGAATCTACAACCAAACCGGGGATAACGATATCCCAAGTGGTTAAAAGTGTGAATAATCAAGTCACGAAGTCAGCTACATCTAGATCCTCCACAGGTCAGCGTGCTACAAAACAAGAAGGTAGTCCTTCAGTTAATAATGTTGTCCGAGCTCCGAAAGTGCAACGAACAACTAAATATGGCGGTTCACCAGGGACGAGCACAGGGGGATCAGCTATTAAACAGAAAAAGAACACCGACTTATTGATCAAGGAAAATAAGAATCGGGAAATTATAGCCACAATCATCGATGATGTTCAGAAGCACTGTGGCTCTATCAGTGTATCCCACGGTCTGGTAGTGGAGCAGGAGAATATCTGTGCTATTTCGAATCTCACTCAAGTTACAGAAATCTCACAACTCCACGACGTTAACACCCCGGCGACTGGCAACTGCCAAGTTTACGCAGTCAGTCAGTCTCTAGCAAGCTCGTCTTTAACGAGTTGCCAGTCAACGGTGTTAGAACGAATTGCAACAGAACTTAAGGAAGGTTGTTTGAATCGGGCATTAATTGACTTCGATTTGAAGTTCCGCATGGAGTTAGAAAGCAGACATTACTTAGTCTGGGAGGGGGCTCCGAGAAGATCTCGGCGAAAGAATCAATGAAGGAATTCAAAGCCTACTTAGCAGCTTACGCGTCTAGCGGTTCAAAATTGGACGACATTGTTCATATGCAGGCATGGGGGAGTAATGATACTCTGATTAGTATTAGCACATTACTCCAAAGGGAAATTTATGTGATGAGTCATCACGAAGTGGATGGAAAACCGGGAGCGATTGTTCCTGAAATTAGACATAAGCAACATCGGCAATATTCAACGAGTTGAGAATACCCGGTCACTATAACAAACTGTGCTAAGCGGATATTAGACAGAATGAAAGAGTTCCCAGGGCAGATGGATACTTGGCCTTTATTGCTACATTTCGATAAAGCGCATTATTCCGCATTTTTTGTATGGGGAAAGAATTAAAGAAACGGGGTTGACTGACACCCCGGATCAGGAAATGGAAAGTGGTCAGAGTTGATGTGATGGTCAGAGTGGATGTGATGGTCAGAGTGGAAGTGATGACGATAGCGAGGATTTTGACAATGTGAAACAGACTACGGATGACTGTCAGTCCAAAAGGACTACTACTCGGACCACAGACACCGATATCGTCATGCATGACGACCAGACATCACCGTTTTCAGACGGAAGGTCAAGTGAGGACGAATCAGAAGTTTCTACAAGTAGCCAAATGACTACATACAGTAGTCATTCACCGTGGGACCCCGATTCTTGGGATGGTGATTTTGATGATCTTCTGCACCGTCTACAGGGTCCCACGATCCATCACGACTTGAAGCTGGAAATTCAATTCGTATCGAAGGACCCACGGTTATGTGAACTTCTTTATTTTCTAGCGGAAATAGTAGGTCGTTTATCAGTTCCGGAGCAGGAACATATTTTACGGCTTAATCTCGAGGAGGAATCAGTTCGTTCGTGGGTCATGCAGCAATATCAAAAATCGTCCCCTACTTTGGAACAGTGGTATTTTAAAATTTCGCAAAATCTAATTCATGGAGAAGATCAATTGTTACTAGAAGGGGCGGACACATCGTCATCTAAATTTGTACCACCACAGGACAGTGTCATTACTACAAGTAGTGATTTAGAGCCATCTCAAAGCGTAGGTGCGTCGTGGTTTAAGCTCTCCTACGAGAAATACCCCGCAAGAAGATGATCCCCCACGTCCTGTTCAGCGGGAAATTATCGATGATTTCGAAGAGATGGGGGCTGAATGTAACGATAGTGATAATTCGAGTCAACAATGGTTCGATCGATGGGATGCGTACCAGCAGGATTGAGAACGGGCTACGAAATCCCTTTTCCAACTTTGGCATCGCCAACTTCGATTTGGAAAGAAGCTATTATTATTGAGGGTAACAGAATATTACATTTATTGAAGGAGTGTCCGGGGGCATATCACATATTAGACACCATCGACCCCCAATTACTACACATATTGACAAACTCATGGAGAGAACAATGCTGGTTAGGCATGATTAGTCAAGGTAAACGAGGTAAAGTAACGGGAATCTTGGAGGATTGGTTTAAAGACTGGGAGGTTAGTTGGGCAAATCTCTCGCATCCATCCCATCGACAGGCGGTGATGGATAGTTCACAACACTGGATTATAATGAAACAAGCAAAAATTGGAAATATTCCTTTAATTCGGCTATGCGCACCAACACATTCATTAACACTGGCAAGATGTCTCCGTTGTGCATTTTTACATGCTGAGGAGTTAGCGGCAATTTTAGGGGAGGATCGTCAGCCTACAGATTCTATCTTATTATGCTCCAACGGCACTTTAAAACAAGAAATGTGGTCCCGGAGTATGCGAAACAAGAGCAGGCGATCATAGAAGGCAATCAGACGCTTGGGATGAAATGGTCAACTTTATTCGAACCACGTATGTTTCAGTATCTGATGCGACGGAGGCCAAAAGGGGCAAACTTTCGACCCAAGTACGGGTCGTTCGTCATTAAGGGCACTCCACTTGACGATGAATCATTACAAAGACGGCCCAACGACCATCACTATTTCACTTTAGATGGGTATGATTCTTATTCACTCAAGCGAATGATAAGGGAAAATGAGTATCAGCCAGGTCATCACACTACAGAACGCGGAGCGGGTGCAAAGACGGTTATTTTTCGAAGTCAGAATGTGCGTGGATTTAAGAAAGAAGATATCGGGGACTGGTTGACAGCGTGGAGAAACTTCCACCCTGACTCCCAGCCGCAATTTATCCTTTTACAAGAAACGCATATAACTTCAAAAAATGAAGTACAAGAACTCGAGGCAAAATGGGGGCACTCCTGGGGACAATACCAAAATAAGTCCACTTTATCAGTGTGGAGTATCTCAGAAAAAAAAACAGGGGGGGTCGCAATTCTTTTAACCCAGCTGTGGCTGACCAAGTAACGATGTGGCGACCAAGAGACTGGACTAATCGTTTCATCGCTGTCATGTGGGCTGATATCGGCAGTTGCTAAGAAGCGACCAGAAGGGAGCGACCAGTGCCACTATTACGTAATCACAACGAAGCGACCGCGCGTATGAAAAGGCACACATGTGCATAGAATCAAGTTGGCAATTTGGACGTTAAAAATTTGTTTATTTGGTATAACCATCAATCGCCGTTTTTCCCATAATTTCTTTAATGAAATTACATCTTAAAATGTCATTAAATCTGGCCCTTACGAAACGCAATCGTGTATACAAGGATGTATACAAACACCAACCCCCCCCCACCGCCTCGCCCCACCAACGGAAAGGCTCCGCTTCGCGCGGAGACGGAAGTTCGGCATCTGCACGGCCATCACCCTACGCACCACTTTAAAAGCTTGCACTCTTTCCGCCAAGTCTTTTTAAAAAAAGCTTCAGTGGACGCATTACAAATACTGGTAAATTGAGATCCACAAAGTGTTTAACGCTGCTACTGCTATTGATGGCGTAGCGCAGGGGTCTTAGCGCTCCTGCACGCGTAAATGTGACCGAGTCACACACTAATCGACGCATAGACTTCATAAGTCGCTCCATCGGATAACTGTCGAGCAGGAGCGGGTCATATTTTAGTTCCTACTTATAATCAATGATGTATACAAGTTCGTGAGCTTTATAAAGAAAATGAAAAAAGTAACAGTCGTACGCAGCAGATGCGGCCGGTACTGTCGAGTTTAAACTTGCGGTCTAGATTACTGCGTTCAATGAGAGTGCCGATGGCCGCCAAACTCCCGTCTCCGCGCGAAGCGAAGCCTTTCCGTTGGGCTGCCATACTGGGGCGAGGCGGTGGCCCTAGTGTACCTTATGGAATACATCCTTGTAATAATAATATAATAAAAGGATGTCTAATTAGTGTTAACTATTAGCTACTATAAACATATGAAGTCTAGTATGTAACTTAGGCTCAGCTAACATGGCACAGCTAGTGGGACAGTCCTGACTTGCTCGGTTTAGTCTGGGGCGGAGGGTTTCTTGATCCGGTGCTGGGGTGAGGTCGAATAAGCACTTTACACTGATCTTCAGTCGGATCCCTTCCTCGCGTGTTTCTGGAATTTTGGATTCGTAGTCTGCAACCGCTTCTAGTTGAGCTTGACATTGTCTCCAAATAAATTCTAGGTGATCACTGGCAGTCTTCTCGGTACCTTGAAATATCGCCTGGTTGCGTAATTGCCACATCCACGAAGTCGCAATGCCACATAAACCACTCCAAAGTCTGTCGAACACATCGTGATAGTCTTCACTGTACCAGCCATGTTTGTTCATCATTGCCTGTTTAACCGGCTTACCGATTGGAGGCGCTTGCCTCGTCACTATTGCTCCTTGGAATTGTTGAAGAGCTTGAAAAGATTGGTCACGTCCACACCAGTGACAGATTAACCGTTTCCAAAAATCCTGTGCCCTCCTGCATTCCCAAAATATGTGATAAAGTCCAGTCCTTCTGCTGCTGCATCTCCTGTCTAGTGCACAACCATAGTCTCCAACTCCTCGTTCATAGAATGTGTTAAGCTGCATAGTGGAGATACGAAATTGGACCCATACTTGATAATGCGTTAGAATATTCGTATGCTCCCATACCTTGTTTGGTTCCATGTCTTGCAATTGCTTCCACCATTCGTTCTCAGAACATTTCCGCTGCCATTTCTGGAGAAGAGGTTTCAACTGTGGGGCAACTCCATGAAAATAGAATCGTCGAAACGATTTACGAAATTTCGCCCATATACGGTTTACTGGAGTAGTATCATCTGACGGCCACCCGATTAGATGAATCTCCGGGTGCGGGTGGAAAGCAATTCTACTGTCCAATAAGGTGTGCCCATTGACCTGATCGTTTAGGGTACTGCTTAGTATTTTCCACAGAATTCCATCGGATTGTTGTTTCGCTAACACACACGCCTCCTGCTGATTGTTGTAACCCGCAATATTTCCTGTTGATGTTAGTTTCGAACTTAGGGCCTTGAGAGACACTGGACCATTACATATCTGCAGGGGTGGAGAATCTCCTAAGTAGTGACCGACCGGAACTCTAGGTGACGCAATTATCACCGCACAGAGCCACCGTCCCACTTTGGCCCGGGTGTGGGATCTCCCATTGACTCCGATTACCTGCCACACAAACGAAGATTTAGTTAGTCTCTGAATATGTAAATCCCGAATCGCTAGCTGGGGTATCCGATCATATTTCGTCAATGTCAATTCCATTGCGTGCCTGTATGGAATCCATGGGTTCATAGCCCAACTACATGTTCCCCAAAAGGATACCGAATGATTCGGCAACTCTCTGTGATAAGGATGTGCTTCAATGTCCAGGTGAATGATGAATCTCTCTCCGTGCGTGAGACCTATTCCTTTATTGTCGATCGATGCCTCCATCTTACTGACGACTTGGGGTAATACCCGTAATGTGTAGGTTTTGATGCTCATCTGCGCTGAGTATCCTGGACCCATCCATTCCATCACCTCCCGTCGTAAACTTCGTCCTGCCCCAGCATCTACCACGCCACATGAGTTACACTCCTTATATCCTTTGACAGGTGTTAGGCGTTCCCCTGATTGTAGAGGCGACCCGATACCTGTTAGGCTTAGCCAGGCCGACTGATAGTGGTCCTTCGCCGCTAGAAGCCATTGACACGCAAGTTTTAGTCTCTGGATCCTTAATGCGACAGGAATCGAGATTAAGCCAACTCCCCCTGCTGCATGTGGCGTAAATAGTAGTGCTGGTGACATTTTGTGTCGTCCCTTTTCGCTCGCTGTAGTTTTCCTCCACACAAAAGCCTTCTGAATATTGACTACTTCTTGTAATATCTCCACCGGAGGATCAAACATCCTAGCTGTGAAAAGTAGTGATGGGATAGCAATCACATTAAATAGTTGTACTCGATCCATGAATGATGTCCCACATTGTGTTGCTGTCGCAAGTCTTCGTTTGATACACCTTACTCTATGAGCCCAATTGATTGACTGTAATTCTCCCCATCCAAATTGATACCCTAAATATCTAACAGTATTTCCTTCTGGTAAGACCGGTAAACCGTACCACCTTTTTGGTACATACTGGGAATTGAGAAAAACAAACTGACTTTTAGTTGGTTGAATTTTTAATCCGGAAAGATCGCCAAACCTGTTTACCACTTTCAATACTTCTGGTATCTGCTTTGCATGTTGTAGGAACACGGTGGATTCATCCACAAACGCGGAGAATCGATGGTAAACATTTAAGTCATTCTTCAGAGGTTGAACACCTACTTAATCAGGGTTATCGTTCAAAGCAAGTGCCAGAGGTTCGACAGCAAGGATGAACAACAGGGGGGCTAATGGACACCCCTGTCTTATACCTGAAGTAACAGAAATCGGATTTGCAAGCTGATTATTTACGAGAAATTCTGCTGTTGTTCCCGCGTGTAAGCGGTCCATCAGATCAACAAACTCTGCTGAAAATCCAAACATTGCTAGTACTGCTAGCAGGTAACTTCTGGCTACTGTGTCATAAGCCTTACTGAAGTCGAGGAATGTCACCCCTGCGCTTTGTGCCGCTGATACCTTCGTTTTTTCTCGGTATGCTTCAAATGTTGCCTTCATTAATATTACTGCTTTGTCCATCTTTCACCCAAGAACAAAGCCCTGTTGCGTCTCTCCAATTAAGTTCCCCAAAAAACGCTGAAGGCGACGTGCCAGTATCTTAGCAAACAATTTATAACTGGTTGTTAATAAGGAAATGGGTCGGTAATCTAGTGCATTACTAGAGTCACCCTTTTTTCGTAAGGGTATGACCACGGCTTTCAAGAAGGACACAGGTGGTTGTCCTCGATTCAGAATGTCGTTAAATGTCTGCGTTAATGGCTCCACTAGTATAGACGAAAAATCCTTGTAAAAATCATTCCCGATGCCATCCTGTCCGGCTGCTTTTCTCCTATCTATACTTTTGATCGCCCATTCTACGTCATCCGTAGTAATTTCTTCAAGTAACGCTAGATTTTCTGCTTCAGTCACTTTCCTGTCTGTGGGTATCGTCGTGAATCTTTGCACTTCTCTCCACATGTCTGGTTCTGCGACTTCGCTATGATTGTGGCTTAAAATTCCTGACCAGGTTGCTGCGAAGCGGTCTGGAATTGACAAAGTTGCTGCGAAAGGTGGTCCAGATATCGCAAGTATTTGCGATACTGTCTGGTCTCTTTCCCAGACAGATGCTCTCTTAAACAACCATCTCACATCCGATTTTGAACGGTGCAATCGCGCTCCTCTTCGTATTGACTTTTCTTGGTGCAGTGATTCCGCTATAGCTGAAACCATATTTTTTCGTGTGACCGCTGTTTCACTGATAGTCCGTTTCAGGTGATGCACTCTTTTCCGCCGCTTCCGAGCCAACTTGCGCCTCACCTTAAAAACAGCCTCTTTACACCAGTCTACTATTCTGTCCCAGTTTAAAGCTTTGTTCCTGCTCCATTGATTATCTTGTAGCTGTTCCATTATCATCGTCTTTACTCTATCACCATGTGACCCTGGGAACGGTTACGAAAATTTGCGAGCCGGTGTAAGGTTTCTAGACACGCTAGGGTCCTTGAGAATTAAACTGACTTGATTATGATCCGAAAATACTGGTGGAGGGTCAACCTCCACCCAGACTACCCAATTGACCCATTTTCCAGAGACATAAAATCTGTCCAACCGGCTGGCTTGTGGCCCCCTCCAATATGTGAAGTGCTGATGGGTTTCAATAGTCAATTCTTCCAAAGGGGACATCATTAAGTGTCGGGCATCCTCTAATTTCCATTCAGTTACCACCCTCCGCAGAGCTTTGCTCTCCGGCCGCGTCGATCTGATACCCCCATGGCGGTCTAAAGCAGGCGAGTCGACACAATTAAAGTCTCCACCTATTAAACAATGCCGTGGACAGCGGATGAAAATTTGTCGCATCGAATTGTAAAAAGTTTCACGTCCCTTCACATCTCCAGATGGCCCATAAACATTCAAAATTATATTTTCCTTCCACTTCAAAACTATTAAGCGTTGTGACCAATGCTCTTTCTTCCATGGTATTATATGCGGGGCAATCGTTGGTGTTAGCAGGATCGCTACCCCTCCCTGTTTTTTTGGGAAAATGCTCCAGTAAGACAACGACTTATATTGATCCATCTTTCCCCACATCAGAGCCCAATGTTTTGCCATTGCTTCACCATCCGAGAACGAATCCACATGAGTTTCTTGAAGAAAAATCATTTCAGCTGATTTAGTCGGGTATCCACGTCTCCATGCTGACATCCAGGTATTTATGTCTTTTTGGGCAAAACCTCTGACATTCTGACTGATAATCAAATTTGTGTCTGCCGTCGAAAATCCACCTTGTTCTTTCGCATCAGCACCAAATTTCATGTCCTCGAGCATTCTATATTTCACATATGGTTCCAATTTGTCTAATGTGAAATACGTATGGTGACTAATATCCACTGTTTCGGTGCCCTTAATGACGGACTGGACTCTCCTGGTCCAGATGTGGGTTTTCGGTATTTTTGGCCATTTGTAACAGAGTTGGGGCATGACAAAATTCGAACAATTCCCTCCATGCTTCTGGTGCCCCTTTCTCGATTAATTGAAGCCTTTCTGCATAGTCTTGCCTTTGGTTCACTAGACGTAGATGTCTTTGCAGTAAGCACATTATCGTATCATTTGGATGATAGTCATCTCCAACTAATGCTGCGATTTGTTCGGCGAAA
>MIQA02001202.1:0-28277 GCA_001887855.2 Sclerospora graminicola | reverse complement strand
CACCTTCGGGCACAACCGCAACAGATCCCGTATTTACAAATACAGAAGTCTGTGCTTAAAAAGTTTAAACAGTACATTTGCGTTGTGGTTTTATGTAGTACATGTAATTTATTTCTGATTTAGTAAAAATATATTTTGCTTTAAAAGGAAACAATGCTCCTCTGAGCGAGGAAGACCTCCCTCCACCTCCATCCGCTCTACCTGATTATATTTACAATGAACACAGTACCATAGAAGAAACGAATGACAACGTTTCCACACCCAACAGCACTCCTACTCACTCGAAGCTTCCCGCATCTGCTGTAAAAACTTCGTCTGCTGCATGCTCAATGGATGCAGCTGCTTGCTCGAAAAATGCATTTTGCTGTCTTCATCAGGGCCCAAAATGGATAGAGCTCCATCCTTTTCATTCGTGCTGTCCGTAATAATACGAGTGATCAGTACTTCACCTGTGTCGTCAAAGCTTTTGAACTGACCCCCTAAATCCGTGAATACGTAGCCAAAGGCGCCGCGGACGTCACCGACAACGAATCCAATGTGAGGCAACTACTGGTGATAGAAGTGGTTCCAGCGCACTAATTTCCGGTGGATCGTGTGAGAGAACACCAAGACGTTGTGCTTGGCCACCACCTCCTCCGTAAGTGGTCCTTCATGCTTGACCACTACTTTGCCAATCTTTTCGACGTCATCGTACGCAATTCTACAGAGCCTTGCTCTGGGAATCCCTTTACGTCGACAATTTGTGGCCGTCCTCTTCTGGTGCTGTCTTACTTTTTTAAAACGGGGTATACAAAAATGAAATACAAGAACAAAAATAATTTACATTTACCACATAAAATCAAAACCATATGTAGTGTATAAACTGTTTAAACAATCTATATTTGTAAAATCCACCATAATTGTAAAATGCGGGGGTCTTTTGCGATTGTGCCCACCTTCGCCACGAGTAGGAGGCTCAAGAACTGCTACTTGTCGTAATGGATTAAGATCGTCGTCATTCTCCATCGTGGCTTCACGTTTTCGTTTGGCCACTTGGCAATGTCGGCTGCACTCTTGTGTTTGATTCCAATGTTTACTGCAGTGACAGTAGTAGCAGGAACGGCAACGGCATTCGTACCCAGAACGGTTGTACTTTGTTTCCCCAATGAAAATGGTGACACAAAAGCCGAGCTCTTGACACCAAGTGCAAGCGATGAAGTCAATGCTGGTTTAATCGACGCCGTGACCTTGAATGCTGTCTTCATACACTTCGTCACACAGGCAGCGGGGACAAAAACACCTGAAACGCTGCGGCACCAGTATTCGTGGGATCGATACAGTGATAATATGAGCCCGAAACGAGTTATGGTAGGGCTTGGACGGCGTATCGTAATAAAAATGCTGTTTTGATCCCAATAGAGGCCATAGTTGCTTACAAACACGTAGCTCTCGCCTGCAGTCTCGAACGGCGATTCTTGGGTTCTTCAAATTGAGGTACGGCTTGAGCAGCGAAATCCAAAATCACATTGACATCTGCAGCCACGTGGTTCTGTTGTATGAGATATGCAATCGCTGGGCATATAGGTAGTAAAAAGAGTGACACCCTTGCAGATTAGCTACTTGTTTGGAACTTTGAAAGACGACGGCTCGTCCAGATCAGTAAACAAAAATGCAAAGTCCCTTCACCTGATCACTTTGTGTCGTCACGTTAGTACCGCGACCTTGGAAGAGCGACCATTGAGCTTGTTTCAAGGCTGTGATGACCAACGTGGCGCCCGAGCGGGAGCTTTGAAGCCCTTCTGTCGAATTGTTCGACCTGGTTGAGATACTATATCGCGCATAGGATACCCCGTCGGGAGTCTTATGCCCATTCAGAGCATATGTCGCCGTCTAGTCAGAAATCAAACATAAAATTGTGGGTCAGCTCCACGCAATGTCCTGATGCAACCTCTCATTTCAATATCCCGAAACTCAGTGAACGCAAGCCTCGCGATAAGATGTTCACGATCTCGAATCAGACGAATATCCTGTACGCCGTCAATTTCCGCAAATGCTACGTGGAGCTATGCACCAACAGTTATAAATTACTCGAGAAGGTTTGTTCGATCGTACAGGTACAAGCAGATGTATGGGTTAGCGTGTTGCACATTGTTGGCCAAGTACCTCGCTTTTTCCATTATCAGGCGGGAGCAGGCACACAACGAGCACTTGAGATGGAGTAACAGTTCGATTCGACTCACGTCTGCGACAACTGAGCTCACCATCTCATGGCTAAGCCCCAGCAACCGCCTTGCCGCCACACGTTTTGCCTTCTTCACCCTGATACAAACTGTTTCGACTCCATAGATTCGAGGCGGCGACTACTCTTGTCTGAGCGGCTTTCGGAACATTGCACTGGAAACAGCACGTTCGACGAGCAAAATTTGTCACGTTGCACTAAGTTACACGTTAGATGCAATAATCCCTAGCAATTGATACACCAATTCGTAAGAATAACACACCTCGTTGCAAATCCAGTCGGGACGTGGTTGCCAGCGTTCTCCTTGTCATTGCATTTCATTATTGTGTCGAGTTCCTCCATTTAAACGCTTTGATCGATTCGATTCCGGATCGTGACGAAAATTGGCCGGTATAGTTCAGTTCCACTTCATTTCGCAATATGGGATATTTAGTGACAAGTCCGTTTCAATCAAAACGCTGCTCTTGAGTACCGCCGATGACAAAAAGTTGTCCCGCCGTGGTACTCGCCGGGCCTCAATTTTTATAACGGAACCTTTGTCATACCATATTCTTTAACCTATATATGGATTATAACAGATAAAACCTGGAGATATAATATTCGTAAATACGGGGCCATGCCATACAAAAGCCTCCCAAACAAAAGTATGTTTCTTGCTAGTCCTTCGACTTAACGAACGTCAGTAAGTCTTATGTTGCCTGTTTTCTTCTCCTTATATATTATAAGTACACCCCTTTTCTGAATAACTCGCAGCCCTTTTAATTCGCTTGCGTACAGCCACTCGCAACCACATCCGGGTTCTCTAGCAATGTGTACGTTTACCAAATGCCGACTCGCTCCAAAATCCTGTCAGTGTTCTGTACAGTGTGGAGCGTGCATAAGAACGGACCAATCTTTTATAACCTTGACAAAATAATGACATTATGTGCTGCAGGTAATATTAAAGCTCATATACATGTTTGGTGCATCGTGAAGCCCTCTGAAATCTGTTCGAGGGTGGACCGTTCTTATGGACGCTCTACATTGTACGTCTAAGTCTCCGACACCGCCGACGTGCCTTTGTCCGAGTGCTCACCTTTCTTTTGTTCAGGCAATTGCTTTTAAATGTCCCACTTCACGCATGTGTGGTGAAGTGTTTCCAGTAGCAGATGAATGATAGGCCCACCAATCCGATTGGTCAAAATGGCGAATCGGAGTTGCTGCCCTGAGTCAGCTACTTCGTCGGGAAGATGACCGGCTGTCAGGTTGAAGACATGACGCTTTTCTATCGTTGCCGCTTTTGGAAACTGACGATGTTCCTCTATGACCACCAGGGCGTCGAGTCTTGGGCGCAGGGAATCGTTTAATACTTTTATTGCCAAGCGTTACAGCAGTATGTTGAAAGCGTACTTTATAGATGTGATGAAGCCCGACCCGTGAATGCCATGTGGCTTTTCTACATTGTAGACTAGGAGCCGGATCGGGCAAATATACTTCTATTTCTTGAAGGCACTCGCGCAGGCAGAGGTGACTTTTGGTATAATGTTTTGGCATTGAATACTATCCTACGCTTTCTGAATTTGCTGTAAATTATAGAGCGTATTGGACTAACCGTTGCGCAATATCTGCTACATTATGATAGACTTCACGGAGCAACACATGAACTTATGGAGGACTCATCCTGCTCTCGCGCCCTTCATAAAGCGCGGAAGCGTGGATCTCGCGATGTATAACGCGACTACCGACACCGAGCGTCGTCTGTACTTATCTGGTCATCCGACCCAGCGAGCTCTGCAAATCGTTGTGGTTGATTGAAAAAATCTGTTCGACACGCTTTATCATGATCTGTTTCAAGTGGATGGTGGTGTGCTAAAGGAAGGACTGGAGAGTGTTTGTACAAGGCGCGCTGATAATATCAAGCTCTTGAACAACATTTTTCAGTACCAACAGATGGATGAAACATATTATGGAAAAAATCAGCCACATTTCAACAATATTTTAAAATAGTATCACGAATACTTTGACCCTGAAGCACTTAAAAAAAATCCTATTGAAGCCCTTACAGCCATTGAGCATCTTGCAGCGTTATCAAAGAACGGACTTGTAGTTGATAAGGGAATAACAATCCTGGCCATTTTAGAAGACTTAGTGACTCCCACATTGCTGTCCATGGCAGGTTTTCGTTATGGTAAACTTCCACGCCATTGGTGTGTATTTTGCAAGTCGTGGCGGGTTTGCTTTGCATATTCACCATTCTGAACTCCGAAGTGCAATTCCCGAGTTGACAACCACGGGATAGCGATGGTCTTGCTAATCTTTCTAGGAAGAACCATTTTGCAATTTGACCACTTCAAATGATCCGTTTAGCAGTCATTGTTTTCCTGATTTTCCACGCTCTCCTGTCCTATGTCGACAGCACGTCGATTCTTACTCACGTCCTTGGTAATGTCCAGCCTTTTGATAAAAACTCGAATGACGCGCCTGCAAAGAAGTTATTGAGAGCTGACGAGATGATAGCGAATGCAGAGATAGTTGGTCTTGGATTGATGTACTACCTTATTAACATGTGACACGAGTGGAAGCAATATAGAATCATAAAACAAGATTCTGCTCCCGAAAGGTGGATTCAAACACGATTACAAATCTATCTCGTCTGCATTAGAACTTAAGGACACGAGAGCAGTGCTAAAGAAATTCGAGGATGCTTTCAACAAACATTATGACGGGGTCAGTTTGATGGTATCAAGTCTTTCTCGTGTCGAACGCAAAATACCTAGTGTTGTTGTGTGCGAAATCGCTGTGGGGCATGGAACGGAAGAGATGGAGGAAAATTTCAGACTATATCGTCGCTTTCAAAGAACGCAAGCGCGATGAAGAAGTTAATGGCCTTCTCCTTGTTGATGGTAGGGTGAACATTTTGGAAGCTTACATCGATCGAAAGCTCACCAGTACAAATATTAACTTGGATCCCTTCATGTCTTTTGATGAGACCCGTAACATACAGCCGTTAGAAGAGGGTTTTAGTGGTAGGACAAGTTCTTCAAATTAATCACAGAAGAAATTCAAAACCATGGTAAGAATTACGAGCAAATTTGTTGAAGATCGGTGGAAGCTACGGAGATTTTTTGTCGATCTTAGAGGAGACAGTGAAAAGGACCAAATTATTGTTAGCGATGTCAAAGGTCAAGGGTGATAGATGGACAAACAGGTACAATTCAATTATGAACGATCCCCACCATGTTGAAAATCGAGGATCTTTGACCAACACTGCACTGAGTAACAGAGCTCACGCATCGTAGACAGAGACGATCGTAAAGTTACTGCTTCATAATCAACTTTAAACACGAAAAGGTATGCTCGGTATCCACTTTGAAGAAGACGACCCAAGAGGAAGAAGAGATAAAAACGAAAATATATATTCAGTAACAAGAATACCTTAACTAGGCGTATGTACCGCTCTATTCCTGCTCTTTTAAATGTTGTTAGGAATTGGACTCCTTCATAATTAAAGCCACCAACCGATCCATCACTTCGATTGCAATCATTCCCGCCTTCTAACACTTCTCACTGTGCGTTCGGCATGGTTTCTTTCTTCGCTTTCAATCGAACCATAGTAGTCTTAAGAGTCTTACTGAGTAGGTCGGCGAGTAGGTCTTCACTCCTTGACTTACCCTCAAGCACATGACGATATGTTCCTAATGTCTTCTTTTTAAACTTGTCTCCTAGTCGCTTGGATGTCCTTCATTTGTTTGACGATGTGCAACTCCACTTTTATCTTCACTTCACCCAAACGTTTTCATAACTTCCGAGGATACTACCCCCCTTCATCTTAAACTTGAAACTATTTCTTCCTTGCGGATCTCAAACCTGGTCCTTCTTGCTGGTTCATTGTGGGTGCATTGATGTACGTTTGTAGTAGTTCGGAGTATGTATCAATTATTCGCTGTCTAGTCGATCAGATTATCGACCAAAACTTGACCAATGCCTCTCTTTCGTGTCGTTATCATCCACCATGTCCTCGACATCGTCCATGTATCCTACCCGTGGACCTTCAACCCTACCCCGTCGCTTTCTGTTGTCCACTAAGGCATAATACTCCCGCCCTCATTGTTTACGTCGACTATCACGTCGTTGATTTATTCCATAATAAGTGGCTGTGCAGAACTTGACCCAAATTTGGATTTGCCACTCTGACAATTAATATTTAAATATTATGACTACTTAAACGCAAATGAAAAATTTCCACGATACTGTGGTAAGGAATAGTAAAACGCACGGTACGGAAAAGCCCTGCCCCTATAAGGCGCATTTTTATAATTGTAACTGGTATTACCGTAATCATCGATTTTGTCCAAATAATCCCCTTATAAGCGCTAAATCAGCGATATAACCCTGATTTAGTAAATAAATACACACCATAACCCTTATTTAATTGATTTGCACTCCTATAGATTTATCGTGTAAAAAGGGTTCAGAGATCGGTGGATAGTCGATTTCCCTTCGTTTTGGAGCCGGATACCGAGTTTAGGTCGGCATCCGAGGTCTAAACGGAACTACACCTTTTCCAGTCCAAGTTCGGCAAAGAACAAATTAAGAACGGCAAGAACAAAATCAAATTCGGCAAGAACAAATCCAATTTCGTCATTTCCTCTATAAACAAGTAGCTGTCAAAAATAATTAAATCTTGGAACCTTCTACGCACCACTCACTTACTCTTCAATTTACCTCGTACCCCACAAGCGTTGACCAGTATTCTTCGTGGCACCAGTTTCCTCCGTTGACTTGAGGATCCTACGTCACGGTATTCCGACGGAGCACCCACCGCATCCTGGCAACCATCCGGATACGTCGTTGCCGAAAGCGCCACAATGCAATATTGATGGCTTATCCAAAGACGAGCTGTGCAGAATGCGCTGCGTTACTTTCCGTCCAAATTTAACGGCGCGCTAGCTCCAGAATTCACCCAAATACTTAAAGACGAGGGACATTTATATGCATTGCTACCGTCCAGTACAGAACGAGATACCCTACAAAGTTCAAACAAGCACCTTGTATCATGCTTATGATAATAAACAATCTGGACCGACGTGTGGTTTAGTTCCCGAATCATTTGATCACGTATGGAAGTGTCATTCAGAACTGGGCGCAGTATTTACTCACGATGCGGTATCTCTCGGAGCTTACCGAGACACATACTCTTGTCATGTATTCGGGACATCCAATGGGTCTTTTTCCTAGTCGGTCTGCGGTGCCACGAATGATTGTCACGAATGGCTTAATGTTTCCAAACTATTTAACACGTGTGCAATATGATAAAGCGTATGCAATGGGCAACACCCAATACGGTCAAATGACGGCGGGGAGCTATTGCGACGATTACGGTCCTCAACGCTTGTCGCAAGTACTTGCAACGTGAAACTACGCGCGGTACAGTCTAGGTGCCGTCAGGATTCGGCGGAATGAGTGACGGGTCAATCGGCGCTGCACTATCCGTTCAACGGCGTCTATTTTCCCGTCCAGCTGTCGTTTGAAGAATCCCAGCGTATGATGGCTACCGACCCGGCGCGCTTTCAGCTTCTCGTCCAAGAATTGTTACTTCGTCATGCAGCAGCGATTAACCACTTAACTGCCAAGGGCATGCGGTTCTGGGACTATGGCAACTCGTTTCTATTGGAAGCTAAGCCTTCTGGCGCGGACGTATTGCGTCCGGGTGCAAAGCCAGAAGACGCCGCCGTATCGACCACAGCTTTTAAGTATCTTAGTTACGATAGAAAGATACCCATACACAACAAGCACAAAAGTCAAGATGTAGCTAAAACATGTATTTGATATTACGTTAAGCACGAGTGGCTTCAAAAAATTAGCAGTTCAAATGAATTATGAAAGATACATTAACCAAGGCGCATAAAGAATTGCACATTTATGAATGGCGCGCGAGTTACTCCTTGAGCGCACCAGAAATCCGTTACAGTCAATAATGACGCGAAGCAGGATAAAGTTTTGCGTGTATAAAGTTTTATAAAACCTCTTTTAATAATTCTAGCGTCAAGTATAAAAAGTGGGCGGTTTGCCGAATTTGCTTTTGTTCTTGCCGTTCTTAATTTGTTCTTTGCCGAACTTGGACTGGAAAAGGTGTACAGTAAATCAGCCGCAAATGCGGTGCATAGCTGATTTTGTTGAAAATTCGAGATGTTATGGGAACATCAAGTTTGGCGATTTTCATTAATTTGGTCAATATGAATTTAGCATAACCTACGTTTTGTGCGCAATAGACCATTACTAACTGTGGATTATCATAATAGTTTTTGACACATCGCAAAAAGATAAGTTACGAAACTCACCATTTGCGATTGAGCTTCTTGCTAGATATATGCATGAGTAGGAATAACACTTCTTAATATATTACCTTTTACACAAGTTCCTGTGCAAGTTTGTTTGACTGAGTGTCTACTAGCGGCTATCGAAGACTCGAGTTCCTGACTATCGCATTGTGATAATGGAGACTAAGGAAATTTAGCACTTTATGAGCCCAAAGGGTCAAGATGACGCAAGAAAAGTTAATCTGGAAGAAGACAAGCAAACAAGTTTGAAGAAGGAAGGCGAAATATTGCTCGAGTAGATGAAAAGGCTTGCGGAAAGAACGGATGGACTGGAAGTATCATGACATAACGTGGGCATGGAGGATTGTAGGTTTACCAATTCGATGCGACTGGGAACAAAGATGCGTATGGCGTCTTTGGAAAATACGCCAGAGAAGAAACCTTACGCGGAAGAACATTTCAAAGAACCAATAAAAAACCTTGGAGGATACCGGCTCGGTGCATGGTATTTTCGTGTGGATTTAGCCTAATTTTTGGAGCGATGCAGTGCAATACGCGCAACAAGGTTTCGCATGATTCTTACCTGGCAAAAGACAGAAACGTGGCAGCAAGTGGCACGTTTCTTCGCCTCGCTCCCAGTGCGGGTCGGGACGTATTACTGTGAATACTTGTATCAGTGGGGTTTGAACCCACGCAGACAATCGTCTAGTGGATCTTAAGTCCGCCCCCTTAGACCACTCGGGCAATGTATGTTACTACCGCTTTACATAGCCGTAGTAACATACATAGCATGCGGTAAACCATTGGTATCAACTGCAATATGCCGCATCATCAACCGGAGCCCTACAAACGGAAACACGAAGAAAATGTCGCCACTGGAGGTATTAACCGGAAAGAATCCCAACCTGGGAGAAATTTTCGCTTTCGGCTCGCCATGCTCGGTATACTGGACCCCAGCCAAAAATTCTCGTGCACACAGGTCGCAAATTGGATTGATCGTTGGTAAACGCAAAGAAGTCAAGGGCTACAAGTTTTTTTAAGGACGAGAGAAAAGTTGTGGTTTCGCAGCATGTAAAACTCTGGACGCAACGCAAGCTGGTCAAGAAAACGCTGTCGGAAAATGAAGAGTAAGAGGGAGAAGAAGGAGCGAAGACCACACCTGAACAAAGGACCAAGAAAAAGAAAAAGGTTTGGCAGCGGGAACGTCACGGAACGCGAAGTACAACGAAGACCGGAAACAAGAAAGGAAGTTCGGAGTAGAAGAAGAAATGAAGACAGACAAAGAAGAAATTGGATTGTTAAACTTCATCACTGAAATGGAGCCTAAATCTTTCAATCGGGCGATGAAAAGTCGAAATTACGAGAAGTGGAAAACAGCAATCGACGAAGAAATCACGGCTTTGGAAAGAAATAAAGTGTGGAATGTGATTAACGCCCCCTTCATACCATGTGGGTATTCAAAAAAATTGGACGAAAACGGAGAAATTGAGTGATACAAGGCCAGACTCGTTGCTTGTGGTAACGAGCAAAGATTTGGTTTGGATTAAACTATGACATTCGCAGCTGTAATCGAGATGAGAACCGTGAAGTTAATTTTGGCACTGGCAAGCAAGTGGGGAATATGATCTAGGCATGGAGACGTCTCGAACGCATATGTGAAGGCCCTAGAAGAAGATCATGACATATACTTGTTTGCCCCACAAGGAATGAAGCTGAAGAAGTCCGAAAATGATAGAGTGAAGATTACGGATTTGGTTTTGAAATTAAACAAGACCCTGTATTGTTTGAAACAAGCAGGACGGTTGTGAAACAATCTACTTCACGCAGAATTATTGGAATTAAAATTCGCACAATGTTCCACGGAGCTATGTCTCTATTTGAAGGTTTCAGAAGGAGCTACGACAATTGTGGGCGTGTACGTTGACGACCTCCTAGTGACTGGCACGAGCGACAATATAGTTGACCAATATTTGACGACATGAAGGTCCTTTAAATAAAGAACCTCGGGAAAGTAACGAAGTTTCTAGGGATGAGGGTGGTCTACGAACAGGATGCAGGATTTGTTCTCAATCAAGAAAAAAGGATAGACAACATTTTGCGAGACTTTGACTTGGCAGAAGCAAATCCTGTAAAGATACCAATTGGTGGCGAGTACGAAGATTTGAACCTGGATGAAGACGAATTATTTTGCATGAAAGGAATTTCTGAAAAAGTTACGATTAAAGACTTTCAGTAGCGTGTTGGAAGCTTGCTTTGGGTGTCGAGGTGCACACACCCAGACATAAGTATCGCTGTGCACAAGGCTACAAGACGGACGCATGCCCCCAAGCTTATGGACTGGAAACTCGCAAAGAAAATATCAAGATACCTAAAAAGGATGAAGGAAACAAAGCTACACATGGAATCGAAAACTCAAGATAAAAGTTGTATCGAAATTTGTGGATTTAGTGACGCTGATTTCGCTGGAGCAAAAGACGACAGGAAATTAACAACGGGAGGAGCTATCACGGCGGTTGGAGTTATCATTAGCTGGATCTGCAAAAAACAAGGCGGATTGTCCTGTCAACGATGGAAGCGGAATATTACGCGGCTTCAAAAGTTGTAGTGGAAATGCTTGGGTTTAGAGAATTACTTCAGGAAATTGGAATTGGTTTGAAATGTCCTATAACGTTATACATGGACAACCAAGCTGCTATCAAGGTGCTGAATGGAATGGAAGGAACATCAAGAATGAAACATGCGGACATTAGAGTGAGGTTTATTTCTTCGAAATTTAAGGATGGTTTGATTCAAGCGCAATATATATCCACTAATCTGATGGTAGCTGCCAAGAGTTGCGGTTCGCGTGTGGGTTGAAGTGATTGAGAAGGAGTGTTGAAATCTTGGTTTTCGAGATGAAATATCAAGTTTGGCGATTTTCGTGAATTTAGGTCACGACCTATTTTTGTATAATGGACCATCAACTGTCGATTATCAGAATAGTTTTTGACACATCGAAACCCACCATTTGCGATTGTGTTTCTCGCTAGGTATATGCATGAGTAGGAATAACACTTCATATTTACTTTTACACAAGATCCTGTGGAAGTTTGTTTGACGGAGTGTCTACTAGCGGCTATCGAAGACTCGAGTTCCTCTCAACAGTTTTACCATTAAAATACTTCGCTGTTCGGATTGAAAATGTGCACAAAGGTTTTTTGTGGTGCACATAAGTTAGGTTAAGCTAACTGATTGGTCCATTCTGACTGTCCCAGTTACCCCGTAATTCTTAGCGGGAAGTAGCATAAAGCCAGGGTTATCAAAAAAATATGAAAATTAATATGATTTTATAATTTTATAATTAAAATTAAAAATATTTTAGTTAAGATTGCCAAACAACAGTCCCGATTGTCGCATAGACCCATTACCCAGCAAGGTAGAGTGAGGATCCGGGCTTGCACGACAAACCTTCTAACAATAAGTTTAAGAAAATGACTTCTCCAGAGGTAACCCCGGAGGGAAAGGAAAACGCACCGGATAAGCTAATGGAGGGGGGGAGAGAAGGAAAAGACACCGCAGGAGGCAAGGAGAGCAGAAAACAAACAAGGTTATTGATGAGATTTCCGGCTTCGCTATGGAAGAGGTAATGTGGAAGAAACTGCGTGTGAGGCTGCACCTCCAAGAGAGCAATGAAGTGACAGTGATGACCTAACGGAGAAACAGCGAGGGCAATTAAGCAGGGAGGGTCCGAAGACACAGTAGTAGACAAGACGAGAGGCAGTCAGGAGAAATAGAAGTGCGAAGCAGCTGCCTCCTCCGAAAACTAATACTCCAGAAGAACTGCTAGTGTACTAATTGCACACACTGAAAGAGGCAGAAAGGCAGACACGATTACAGCGGCTGGACTGACCCACCAATTACTCAAAGGTTCTATGCACTTATCAAAACGTTCCGCTGAAGAGCGGCAAACAAGGGTGGAAAGAAATTAGACCTACGAATACGGAGTTGGAACGGTTGACGACCTATTCGAATTATGGTAGTAAGCATAATTGAACTTGGAAAGTATGGTTTCAAAAAGGCGATGGATGCATGGAATTTAGCGAATAAACTTAACAAGCCGCTCGTCACCATACTAGCGCGTAAGGTAGGTAGTTGTCAGATGGAAGTAGCGGTGAAAGGTACGAGTGTGTTACAAGGTTGGCTGCACAAAGTAACAGGCAAACCATCGGAGACAGTCAGAGAAACGGTAAGCAACAAAACCTATCTTTTTAACCCCGAAGTCTTCTCGCCAGATCGAATTGCTATCCGCACTAAAGTCTGTGAGAAGGAGTGGAATGGCAAGGATAAACAGCAGTTTAGAGATGGTAGCCAGGAGGAATGGCAAATAGTAAAAGGGTTGGCAGAAGGAACGATTCTGTCACGGACTTTACCACAATGTTTACGCCAAATTATGACATCAAAAGATCGTTTGCGGCTAATATTAACGATTAGGGTCAGAGTGGAAGGGTGTCTAATTATGGACTTGCAAGGCGAAGCAGCAATCAAAAAGGCTTTTCAAAGCACGAAAAGTCTGCAAGAAAGCATCTCAACAGCGGCAACAGCGCGAGGACTAGCAAACGAACGTCGTTGGGAGATGCTATCAAAGGTCAAATCGATAAGCTACAACCAATCCGACCACTGTCTACATCTGCATTTCCTAACAAGGGATGTAGCAAAACGGTACGAGGCCATTAGTGTACCCTATCATAAAGCGCTGCATAGATTAAAAAACTTACATGCCAAAGAAAATGTGGAAGAACCGGTGTGGTCCAGGAAAATTTCGAGTGCGAGCACCGGCATGGGTTTCAGACCAGATTACTCCATCATACTTCGAAATGTAACGCGGAACATCGACATTATGCGACTGCACGGATATCTTCAGTCGGTAATCACAGTTGATTTTCGATTCGAAGAACTTGATTCAGGAGGACCCCTGTCGGCAACTTCACTGGACTGGGAAATTGTTATTGCGGCCAGTGGTTGCCCGAAACAACTACGCAATATCTCACGATTGATATGGTGTGAGCACATACTCACGTTAGAGCATCCAGGTACGAGAGGTAAACTTCACTGTTTATGCTGCGGAGAAGCAGGGCATCAAATAAGAGGGTGCTCAGTCACGCAAAAAAAATTATTTGGAGAAAATTGCCTTACCGTAACAGTAGAAGAGGCGGAGTTAATCGATACGCCGGAGCCAATCTTCGACAGTATGGAGACGCTAATGAAAGAGGTACGGGAAAACTGCGAAGAACAGGATGCTTTGCTACGACAGCGACGACAGAAGGAGCAGGCGGGACAGCAATCAGACAGCGAAAAGGTAACAGATGAGACGACAGGAAACGCGCAGACGAAGGAAGACAAGCCGACGGCCTCAGCGTCAGAGGCGGCGAGACGGGAATGCCCGGTCACGGAGAAGGCGCAGCAGCAGACAGTGAAAGCGGAGCAAGACGGTGAATGGATGACAGTGACGAAAAAGAAAAATGGAATGACGGTGGCGAAGGATGATCAGGTTCAAGATGGGACGGGGCGAGATGTGCAGGACCAACCGTTAACACCGAAGGAAACGGTCATACCCCAAAAAACCGACAAGAGGGTACTGCGGTCGGAAGTCGCAAAACCGGATAAAGAAGCGGTTTTAAAGGTACAAACTGAACAGGAACCGGAAAATAACCGGTTAAAACAAAAAAATATCAGCTCAGGAACAAAGGATGGGCCACCCAAATCAAAAGTGAAAATCAGCGCGAGGGGACGGCAACAGGAAAACACAGATCTCCTCATCGTGGAGGCACAAGTTAAGGCGGAAATAGGAAACATGCTGAAGTCACTGACGCATCAGGAAGGATCGGTCACCCTTTCGGCTGGGAATCAGGACAGCACCTGACGGACAAGGACTTAAACCTAAACGACGCGATACTAGCAATGGGGCTACAACAGGTAAGGACGCCATCGACAGGTAATTGTCAAGCGTATAGTGTGGTGCAGGCACTATTCAACTCGTCATTGGAAGACAGTCCAGCCATTCTGGAAAAAGCTGCTGCAGAGATAAAAAAAGGGTGTGAAGCAAGAGGCCTTATGGACTTTAAGGCGAAGTTCCCAGCAGGCGTGCGGAAACAGACGTTGCGGAGCCTCGGGAGGGGTTATGAAAAAATGGCGGCAAAGCAATCAGAGGAGGAGTTCAAGAAATACTTACAAGAGTACGCGAATAGTTCATCGAAATTAGATGCAACGGTAAGTAGTACAAACTGGGGAAGCAATGATACGCTAATATGTTTAGGGACACTCCTGCAACGACATATTTTCGTTATAAACGTGGACGAAGTGAGTGGAAAGCCAGGGGCGATCCACTTTGCGCCGGAAATTCGTGTACAACAACGGAAGAAATTCGCGACGTGCGGGGAGTTCCCAATCTCATTGGGGCAATGCGTGCAAGAAGTCATATTGCTTAAAGAAGAGGTAAAGAAAGGGAAGGGTAAGTTGCCGTTACTAATTCACTTTCAGCACATTCATTACCAAGCGTACGTACATGGATGGCGAACCCCAGAGGAAGTAGAGACAGGAGCAACGGACAAACCGGATGTAGAAATGACGGAAACGGAAGCTAGGGGCATCAATAACAAACGCACCCGCGAAGAAGAGGAGCACAAGCCAGGCAAGCAGCTACAGGAAGGAGGAGGAGCGTTGGTAACCTTCTCACCGGACACGAAAACCGGGACATTCATCCAGGCACAAGTTGAACAGCATTTACGGTGGAATGACGAAAAACAGAAGGACTTGCTCAAGTTTTTGGTGGAGACGGTTACGCTATTACCCGATCATCACCAGGAAGAACTGTTAAGGGCTGATATAAGAGATGCAGAAGTACGACAATGCGTGGCAAGAACATACAACATATCGGAGCAGACATTATGGGAATGGGACACAATCAAGACCGGAACTATGGCGATTGAACAACAGTACGGACAAGGACTCACACAGGAGATTACGACGAGAGGCGCAGGGATGGCAAACGGGGCAGTGGTTACAGACAACACAACAGATGCAGAACCACAGAGGTCACGAAAAAAGAGAGCAGTAGAGTCGAAGAGGAAAGCAGGCGTAAACACAGAAGGGGAGGCAGCTATGGCAGAACAAGTATGGAATGCGATGGCGAAGGTATGGCCGCATCAAGACGTACATTTCCCGAATTTTACAGCATCGGAAGGTGATTGGTTGAAGGCGGCAAGAAAGGACCGCCTAGCACTGACGCAGCTCCTGGAGTACTGCGACAATCCTCATTTCATCATCGCTCGGATGGGAAGTGCGGTAATTGATGAACTGGCCCGCGACTGGAGGGCGCAGTATTGGGACGCAATGATTTCCTTGGGTATGTCGACGGGAGCCCAGACCAAACTAGCGATCTTCCTTAAGGACTGGGCTCACCGAGTTAGTGGACTACCAGGAGAAAATCAACGACAAGTATTGAGAGCAAGTAGCCAACACTGGACAACGCTCAAGGGGTACAACTATGGCAATAACGCGTTATGGAAGCTGTGTGGACCGCGCAAACATGTTACCTTTGCTCTAACGGGATTGTGTGTTCATGTGTATAGTCAACAATTGGCTGCAGTGACAGGAGAAAAGGCACTACCGTCTGATCCAATCTGGATCAAAATTCGAAGGTTTCAACTGCTGAGAGCGCGAGAAATTAAATTTCAAGCGCTGGCCAAGCGATTGGACGACGATGATAGAGACGTCTGGACGGATTTTACCCGTTATTTCGGCTTAGCCTTAACTAACTTTTCTGTGTCTGATAGGGAGACAGAACAGGTGGACATGGACACCACAGAGAGACTCACTCACAGCGGGGCGTTAGCGCCCCATTGTCACTAAGGGCATGTCACGCGAGGACACGGAAGAGGACCGAATTCAAGACATGTATGCAGGAATGGATCGTTACACTAGAAAGACGGTGTGTGACACAGAAACGCTTGAGCTGGGACCCCAAGGAAAGGAAGGAGCATGTGGAGGCACGAACTTTCGAGTAATAACACGAAATGTCCGGGGGTTTTCGAGGGGTACAAGATTGGCGTGGTTACAATCTTGGAAGAACATTTCAGTTAAATCACGGCCGGATTGCATTTTCGTACAGGAAACCCACATCACCAGTAATGAAGAAGCACAAGAATTGACGCATCAATGGGAACGCATGTGGAACTATTTCGATGGACAACATAGTCTGGCTTTCTGGAGTATTTCAACGCAAAAGACCGGTGGAGTAGGTATTTTGTTGACGCCAAGGAAGGGGGTTCAAGCAAGAGCTTGGAAGTCAAGGCGCTGGACAGAAAGAATTATAGGAATTGAGTGGAATGAGTGGAAATGCATCAACATATACGCACCTTCATTGGGAGACAAGGAACGAGCGACATTTTACAAGAGTATAGAAGTGTGGAAGCTCCACCTCCACTCCAAGGTGGTTTTCGGGGGGGATTTCAATTGCGTGGAGGATCCTATTCTAGATAGGACTGGACCAACAAGAAGACGAAGGATTACGGAAAGCCCGGACTTATCAAGACTCATAAATGCATGGAAACTACAGGACGCGGCTTTAGCGCAATTTTCGGCGTGGAGTCCGGAGGCCAGTGTGGGGTTCGAAGAGTACACATTTTGGAGAGGAGAATCCGCGAGTAGAATTGATAGACTGTACATTACGGAAGAGCAGTATACATGGGTACAGCAGGTGAAGACGAGCCGACCTGGAGTACCATCTGATCATGAACAAGTGGAGCTATATCTCTGTGACACGCAAGGGAAGACGACGGACGCGAGAAATAGACATTTCCGTCTGCAATACCCGATTCGAGGAACCTGGGGAGTACAAGTGCAAGAAGAAATCAGAGAGGTCATGGGAGCAAGTTTCAAGGATGGTTATGCAGATGCGGCACATTGGGAAGAGGTAAAAGATTCCTGGGTGGCGGCGATCATCAGAGTAAGAAAAAGGACGGCGCAAAGACGCGAAACTCCTGCATTGTCCTGCACCAGGCTACTTCATTGGTGCATTTTAGCGATTCAAATGTATTAAGTAATCAATTATTAGGCCAGAGCTTCTGCTTTTTCCTCTAAATCTGTTTTTTATGGAGTCGATATGCTTTAACGCTTACATTTTACCTGTAAAATGTAACTACCTTTTGACCAGTATTGTAATGAGCTACAACCCTCTAAAGGACAGTCAGCCGCTTCTCATATAGCTTTTTTAACCCTAAATTACTAGGGATTTTGGGTCCAGCTATATCAATTTGTAAAGAAAATTATTACAGTATACTCTCGTCAGCAAGATAATTTCTGTTGGGTTAGGATTTTTTAGAAGGTACTTCTGTTTGTAAAAATTGATGATCTTGTTGCTTAATTGGTAAAGTTCTCGTTTAAAAAAATGATCTTAGGTGTTGTTCTATATAAGCAAGAAGAATATATGATCCATATTTGCTTGACAATAGGTAGGTGGCTGGTATCCAAGCAATCCAGCTAACCGAGGGCCACCAACATGCATTAACAATCTCGGCTATTACATCAATAAGACGTTGGAGTCGAATGAACTAGTCGTGTTCTATCTATAGTTTAAACAATTGCGTCCGGGCGATCTAAATTTCAACTATAACAAAAGAAAAAGCGAATACGGACTTATTTAAAAAAGGATTGATGATAGGCTGCCGATAACTTCTGTTAGGCTTTGACCAGCTAATGCACAGGCTAGTCACAGCTCTCGAGGCTGCCTAAATCTATATTGGTACGATATCATTGCCAGTGTTATCAAAGATTAATAATAAACCAGTTGAAAAAAGTGTTCAAATATATAATGGTTATGTATCAGCTAATTTTTCTTGATCTGTATCAATCGTTCTTTCTAATTGAGCAAGAGCGTCTTCAAAACCATTGATTTAAGCGAGATCGATCCCCGCCTTGGACATCATTCTTTACGGTACGCTAAACCTACGTTATGGTACAGGGGGCCAATTATCCCAATTTTCTTTCACACAAATTCCGAGCACAGATTTTTTGTGCACACAAATTACTTTATTTTTGGCCAGGAGTGTACAACCCACGTTTTTAATGTGAAAACCGCACCTATTTGCCCGTCATTTTCAATATTCTTTCGTCCCGTTAAGATCAACAGCCGCCATCAGGATGGACTGTACTGGGAAAAATATGACTTGGACAAGGAAAAACAGGATCCAGACAATGATGGAAGGGTGGTCTTTGAGGCTAATCCACTGCTCCATGCGGTGCCGTGGATGGTACAAGAAAAAACCCAGAGTCAGGCGGTGAGCTATCGATTAAGGCGATCTTTCAAGGCACTTTATCAATGTTACGTGGCGAGACCATTGCGGCGAATTGTGGATAAGTGGACGGCGAAATGTGCGAAGGACCGAGTAGCTTTCGATTGGCTTGAACAATCACCAGAAGGACTTTGGAATCACAGACACATGTTAACAGACTATCAGGCTTGGACAATATATCGAGCGGCAACAATGCAGTTAAACGTCTTCTACGACGGCTATGAATCGGCGCGGCGGTGTGCAATTGACTCAGAGTGCACATCGCCGGGGAAAGGGGTATCACATATTATGTGGGGGTGCCGAAGAGCCCAGGATTTCTGGGCACGACTCATTAGTCATTGGTGTGGTGACAGAATTGACATATCTCGAGTGGAGGCTTTTCAAAGACATTGCATGACTAGACACCCGCCGCCCATAGGGAAACACATCTTGAAAGAGCTAGTGGAACGATGCGGAGACCAGGCAGAGGAATGCGCGGAAAGTTTTCAACGAATCTGGTGGGGTATTTGTTCTATCGGAATCACGACGCTTTGGCAGATGAGAAACGATACGATCCATAAGGGGATCAAACGGACGTGTCGGGAGCAGACAGAACTAATATGGAATAAAGCGATTGAACAAGTACAAGCTACAGCAGAATTTGAGGCCAAAGGGCAACACACCCGAGTGCGTGGAATTCAATTACAAGTGTGCATTGAAGTGTTTACCAGCAGCAGACGAGGGCATCACCATGATCAGCGTAGAATACGACAGTTCCAAACAGCGAACTACTCAGCGAGATCAGAGAGAAGCCTTCAGACTGTGCTTAGGAAATTCGTGACAGCTAATAGTGACTAATGACTAAATAGACTGTACTTTAAAAAAAAAAAAGATCAACAGCCGCCATGCGTTTCAGTTCAGTCTGGATTCTGCTATTTGCCACTCCGTTCGTGAGCTCTCTCCGACTTCGTGCGGAGCCTGCCATCAGCGAGGAAAGAAATGGCGTCGAAATGCTCGTGGATTTGCTCCACAAATTGCCTAAAGATGTTGCGATGTTTAAGTGGAGCATGTCTTATAAGTCACGTACATCCTTGAAGAAACAGGCAGATGCTATACTCAACCCTCTGTGGAAACATTTTAGGGTCCATATTGGACAACTGCAATTGCCTCGTCTCGATCGTATCAAAAACCCCACCAAAAAAGAAGCTGTCGAACGCACATTTGATGAATATATTAATCAAGATCCGGAAAGGATTAAGGAGTGGACAAAATATATGAAACTGCGAGATGGCAAAAGCGCAGAATTGGTTCCTGTTGCCAGGCCGGTCCAGGTGAGAGTTCAGGGAAAAACTATCTCCGACGACATGGCTAAACGTATTTTGCCAATGCTGTGGAATGAATTCAAACGAGCCAGTGCGCCGCTACAAGAGTCGTACGACGTGCCGAGTTTTTATCATCTGAGCCCCGAGTTGCAAGATGAGATCAAGCACAGTTTTTGGGAATTTATTTATGCCGACTGGAAGAGAGCTAAGATGTTTGAAAGACTGCTTACCTGGCTAAAACGCAATGATTACGGAAAAAGACTATTGGCTCACGATATTGAGGATCAAAAGGCTGAATTTATAAGGCAGCAGCAGCGGAATGGGTTGCGACAGCAGAATGAACTGTCGGGGCACGATGACGTGCCGACTTCCGATCGTCTCGAGCCCACCTTAAAAGAGTTTCTCGAACCAAGTCATAAGGCATTTGTCCGTGAGGACCCGAGGCGGAAAGACTTATCTGAACAATTGGCTGAAATCTCAAATCCAGGATCCCCTGATACTGAACTCACGTTAGGGAGGCCATCATAGATGTAACAAACAAAGATGAAGCGAATCAGATGGAGCAACGGTCTGACTCTGAGTACGAGACAAGCTCAACCATGCGCTGATGGTAAAAAACGCGAATCCGTATGGGAAGATAAGGTAGGATCTAGCATTTCAACGTTTTGAGCAAACGACACCTCCGCGGTCAATTTGGGCGGCGTATAGCGTGTTGAATATAGCCACGATGTCTTTCATCATATCGCGTGCCCTACCTACTGTAGATACTCAACGTCAGCTTGGAATATAAGCTCCAAAATGCTCCATATGTCTTGCCAAGAGCGCTTGTACTTTCAAAGGACGACAGGGATCACTACACCTTAAAAGGGAGAGAATTCATCCCGATTTTAGCCTGCGCACGCGATTCTTCGTGCATGACGTGACGTTCCTCGTTGCGGTCAGGCGTGTCAGACACAACCTGAATACAAGTTGACAAAATTCATCTCTCACTTTGAGCTTTGGCGCGTTATTCCTCGATTTTCTCGTTCTTTTGTAACTTGAAGATAGCACCGTTGATGTCCAAAAGCTCGGTTGTTGTTGTCGCCCTCATGAGAACGTTCGTGTTCGCAGGGAGCTGCTCCTCGAAACTTAAATCGCCAACGACCCATATCCCAAAGCAACTAGTCGACACAACCATGCCAAATTCTCAACTCGTGATAAAAGCGCATCGGCCAGTGATCATGGCTAGCTACGAGGAGCGTGCGCTCTATTCAATTGGCCAAAATCCCACCCAACAGTGACAACACTGCGTTTCAGACGGCAGTATACGCCTTTGACGACAAGCAGCTCGCACCTATCGACGAGCTGTGGTTGGCTGGCGATGCTTCCCACTGCTACCAATGTTTGTAACCGGATCGCGACCGTTTTCCCGAATACGGCAATGATATCCTCGACACTACGGGTCGAGTGCCCGCACAGCATCTTCTTGTACAGCAGAAAGTTGCACTTGGATATCATTTGGCCTTAATTCGTACACGAATCAACGTACGAACTCTGGATCTTCACTTTTTACCTCCCTCGTCGTCCACAGTGTGCAAGACTAAACACACATCAATCGCCACTGTTACGTTATCAGCAGTCTCACCGATGTGTCAAATCCAATGTATTGCCTTGAGTGAAAAACTCCTTAGCGAGCTGGCTCTGCTCTTTGTAATGCAGCTTGCCCTCAAATCAACAACCTGTCATCCATATGCGACTTTTCACATTTCATTTCAGACTCGAGAAATCCGACTCAGCTCGCTCTTTTGACAAACTCTTCACATTAGGGACGATGAAGAGACAGATGCAAGGCGACAGGAGCGGCAGGAGTAGGACAAAAACGCGTCAACTATGCAGATTGCAGGGTATAGGCGAAACTACAGGCGAATGGGATTTACGGGGGTGAGTCTATAGTTTTGGGGGTAAAATAAAATTTGGCCCCCTGTACCATAACGTAGGTACAGCGTAACGTAAAGAATGATCAGGGCCTGGAACCGAAGAGTAGGTTTGAATTAAAACCTGAATAAAACCTGAATAAACCTAGATAAAACCTAGATTGCGCAGTTTGCACATCCCACACGTTAGGGCAAGCTTGATTCCGTCTTAAAATGAAAATATATATCAAATTTCTCGGGAATTTCGTTTCAGCGTTAAAACGACGTTTAGCTGCTTCAACTTCTGCCGTAGGTTTTGGTCTGTAACTTGTTCACGCATAGCTTTGACTTCCTTCTGCCTATTGAACTTCTCTTCAAGATAAACGCGCAATTTCTCCTCCAAAGTAGCGGCGCGTTTTCCTGCTATCTCGGTTTTCTTCCTTGCAAGATCAAGTTCTAGCTTCATTTTCTCAACTGTGCACTCCAGGTCTCGTGAAGATTCTGCATTCTTGTGAATCGCTGTATTCAAAGTTCTACTCTGATGTTCAGCAAACAATTTAGGGGACACTGGAGGTCGTACAGAGTAGTTTTGACTTGGAAGTGGATGCGATGGAATAACCGACATCGCTCGCAACTTTCTCAGTGAACGTAAGGATTTTGGAGAGACGTTTATAGTCATCAAGCTCTTGTATGAGAATATCTTGTTCCTTTTATTCGTACGGGGGATAACTTGGCATAAGAAGACGCGCTACTGCTACCAGTGGTGCTTTAACACGTCTTTTCGGCTCCCTCGTTCCATCCATTGTATCACTTAATTGTGCTCTATCTTGGATGACAGGAGTTGGTCAGACACTTGTTCACTGACATGCTGATGTTTTCGTCGTACAACTTGTTACTTGAAGTTCGAGACGTGGCCCAACTGACCTGTTTAGGTGAAGTGCGACTTAATTCAGGATCATTTCGACCTTGAGCTCCTATTTCCATGCGACAAAGACCTGGAGCTGCAAGATTGGCCACGTGGTCGGAAAAAGCAGAGTGAGCAGTGCGCTCAGCGTTTGTCCATGAGGAAGATCTTGCGCCGAGTACGCACTATGCGCTCTGTCTGGCTTGCTTTTCAATGCTCTCGTGTGGTTAACTCGGGGTTATTTTTAGCCCAAACGTTGAAGTTGAAGACATGGTTATGTTTTCAGATAAGTATCTTTTTTCACCAATACACTCGGTAGCAGCGTTGGCGGCATGTAGCATCGCTTCCGTGGCGTCAACAACGCCCTTCATCTCGCCTCTAGTACCTTCATACGTCGTGCAGCTTCATACTACTCGAAAATGACTTCATTCCACCTGAAGATGGTGCTTTACCGCGAATGCAACTGGTGACAACGGAATCTGGCCAACCGCTCCGCATCAGAATTGTCCAATCATTGCTATAATGATTTGTTTGGCTTTGTTTTGACCTTGCTTCTTCAAGTGTCATTGCCAATGGTACTGATTCAATAATATCTTCAGACTCATTTGTAGTCTTCACGATCACATTCGTTAGATCGCAGGTTTGCCTAGCATTGTGCTATTAACATCAATATCTCACCGTTTATCAGCATTCTCAATCGATAAACTTTCGCCGTCATTCGCACGAACCTCCGTTGCGAGAGTCCTATCGCCGTCAGTTATGCTCTTCAATTCTAAGACTGGATCATGTTGGATGCCAGACTCTAATATCTCCGCTGCAATATTTTCATCACAAACAGTATAGGATTGGGCAGTCGGTAGGCGCTTCGGCTAATAAGATCTCTGCAATAGGGTTATCGATCTCGTGTACCTCCAGCATATCAGCCATTGTTTTCTTCAACTTTGTCCCCGGATGCAATCCGCCGCAAGTTCTGCTCTAGTAGCGATAGAGTCCGTACATATCGGGTCGACTTTATCTGATTAAGCAAGTATAGCATATAGCCTGCAAATAAATCGGTCTCTACGGTCTCATCCTTGATAGCTCCCGTCAGCGCGAGCTTCATTCACGTCTTGGCTGATGATATGCTCGGCAATTACACGGGTAGTATCCATCACATGTACTTCCGCCGCTAATTAATAAACTAATAAAAATACGACACTAAAAATGGGACGCTAAAAATGTGAATCGGACAATAACTTTGGGACGGAGTGAGTATTAAGCTAGGCCAGACTATGTAATGAGCTTAAATAGTCCTCTTTTATACATAACTCCGGATACGTGGCTGTAAGACGGTAAGTTTGAGAGTGAATATATTATGAGTGGTTTAGAGTTAGGGAAACACTAAGGGCACCGCATAAAATTGATTTGGGCACCCAATCGGACTTAGTCGAATTAAATCGAATTTATGGCAAAACCTTGTACTAGTACAGTACTATAGATTCTCGACAGCATGTGCGTTTGAAAGAAACGAGGACGCAAGTCTATTAAAAAATATTATCCAAATCAATATTAAACTTAGTTACTAGTAATTCACTACCGTAATGCTATCATGGCTACATACGACCAATTAACGCTGTCATCCGCTGTGATACTTTGTTCCCAGACCACAGACCAGTTAGGACTTCGTTACAGGGTACTTTAGACACCGTTTTATACTTTACTTAGAATCGATGTAGCATAACCTATGCAGTCCGTTCACTAGCGTGTTAAAAGAAATTAAATGGTATGACGGAAAATAGTTTTGCAGTCAAGTTGAGAATAAAGTCGCAGCTTTCGCAGCAAATTATCAATTTCTCTGATAGTAAGAGCCTGAAAAACAATTAAGCCAACTATCTCTAGCAAATGTGTTTTTAATGTTTTTAATCTTAGTTTATCTAGTAAAGGAATTAGATCTTAGTGAGAAATAGAACAGGGCATCCTAGAGGTTGCACCCAAAAAATGGGTATATCTCCTAATAAGTTCAGAAAGCGTGCTGTGCACGGTATGCTTCCAGTGTTATTAAAACTAGTTGGTAAGATAAAATATTATATTAGGTAGATTAAGATGACAATGTCAGATAAGCAGATATGCTAACAAGAATTAGAAACGGGCAAAAAAGTAGATTGATTTCGGCGGTTATGCCTGCTTCAGCAAATAGTATTTCCTGAAATCAATTATGCCAAAGCACAATCAAGGATCATTGAAAGCTTTAAGAGAAAAACAAGTTATAGTAGCCGAAGGAAAATTACACTATTTATAGAGAATAAACTGCTTCCATAGCATATCCGTTCTTCTGAAACAAAGATCACAATAAATTCTTGTACAATGGTACCAATTTGAGAGTGAATAAGTACTACTGTATTATAATTGCAATCGAAACGACATTTCGTTGGTACTATAAGTTATGGCACAAAATATCGTCCTACTAGTACTTGTGGTGGTATTTGTGTAAGTACATTTTTTATTGAACTGATCCACATACTTGGTTTACGGTAGCAAATGAGTGCATCACAGAGACCGAAACAAAGGTGATGTCTCGCATGACAAGAAATTTGACATGTGTATGAAGAGGTATAGAACATTGATGAACAAAATAGTCAATGCAAGAAGTAATTGCGATCCAGACTTTTTTTGAAGGTTACATTTACACTATAAATTCGGCTAAGTCCGGTTTTTGGTGCCCAATTCAATTTTAGGCGGTGCCCTTAGTGTTTCCCTAGAGTTAATGACATAATTAAAATCTAAACTAATCATCCAAGGGCGCTGATAGCTGGACCACACCCTTTTGATAAATGGACCACACACCCCAGATCTGACCAATCAGAAGCAAAGGACGCGTAGGGAACATTTTGCCTACAGTACACTGTCTGTACGACCAAGGTGATGGAAGTGACCGATCCAGCCGGCCGGATGCTCATGACTCGGATGGACGGAATACCCCCTCCGACAGTCAGTCATCTGGGCCCCCCGTGGGTGTTCGCATCTCAGGAAGAATTTCTGAGAGCGACTATACCACATTTCTGCTGCTCATTTGTGTTATCTGTAACATATCCATTACGGTATATCTGCTGCACCTTGAAGATACGAATACTGGCATGTCCGAGGAAAGGAAGTACATCATGTGTAGGTAGGCCGATAGTGAGATTGCTTGATAGATGTCCGCTAATAATATACGTATAATTAACCATTGATAACTACCATCACGAAGGGATATATGACAGAGGAACATGTGGCTGTCCCCCCAAAATCATGATATTTGTCTTTTTTCTGCACACTCGTGATTTTCCCGAAAAGACGGATTCGTTTGGTTGTTTCGATTATCATGATATTTCATAACCCAATATCACACACCTGTGAATATAACAATATATGGGGCTAACCCTTATTTTGGGTGATATTGCCGGCGAGCGAGATTTTCCTCTTAGTGCTTCTGAGTGGAAATGGTAGCGATGATAAGTACGACGGCCCCAGCACTGGTAGCAATAGTCTAGCCGCACGACCATACACAAAGAATACGTCAGGCGTGAGTCTCAAATTGTAAATTTTGTGATTGCTAGGCGGACAATGAACATAAGCGAAACGAAATCGTGCGTTTGGAGAATATGCTGGCTAGTCGCATTGCGGCTCGTGCCAGCCATGACAAATCGAACCTGCCTCTCGAGCGTTCAAGCAAGATAGAGAAATACATAGAGGTTATGGAGCTGACGAAATGTCTTCGTCGTCAGAAAGAGTTGCGACTGAGTGAGAATCGCAAGCGCCAACGCTTCGCCGAAAAATTTCAGCAGGCCATGCCGGTGAATTGATTGACTAGGGTCTGAAGATGAACGGAGATAGTGACTGACTGACGTTTGGTGGTGTTAGTCTTCGACGGATAGCATCCAATTTATGAAGAATGTAAAGTATCCACCTGATGAAGAATTGTAGAAGACCTCTAGCGAGGCATTTATGGAGATGATGGAGTACCAGTTGAGCGGTGAGGCAGCTACCTACATGAACTGGCAGACAAAACGCGAGTCCAAGTTGATGTACATGCACGCGTACTCAGAGAAGAGTTTTATCGGTAAGGATATGGCGCGCATTTTTAACAAGACATGGGCGATGTTCTACGATGAAACCCAGCAGACACTGCTGCATCGTCGTCAAAGCATATTCTGCGTATGTAACAGCTTGTTTTATCTCGTGCGAGATACTTTTACTGATGCTTTTGATTCCGTACATATTAAAAAAGCTGAATGAGAACATGTATTAAACGCGCAACATTCACCGGTTTGTTGCCGAGAGCTTTCACGCCACGCAATGACGTTAGTATATAGCATTTCGATTGACAAGAACACTTACGCCATCATCAGCAAATTGGTTATGCAGCCTACAAACGACGCACAACATCTAGTGTGGACAGAAATTTGTAAGGCGTAGGGCGAGATTTCCATTCGCAGCAAGTATGGCAGCACATCAGCTGTGGCAGGCAACCGCTTGTCTTTGCTTGATT
Organism: Sclerospora graminicola; assembly: GCA_001887855.2. Lineage (NCBI taxonomy): Eukaryota > Oomycota > Peronosporomycetes > Peronosporales > Peronosporaceae > Sclerospora > Sclerospora graminicola. Next base: position 828 of record MIQA02001202.1, on the reverse strand, counting down.
CTTACTTTCAGCTTGTGGACTGGGAGTCGCTGGTGATCGACCAATTTTTGACTTTACAGTCCCTTAGTCTCGTGGTGCTTGATCTTGTCCAAAATTATCGTATACTCAAGGACCTTGACAGAGTGGAAAGCTGAAATGATTTGTTGGCTGGCCCGTGGCAGCTAAGCCCATTTTCCTCTTGCTGTAGCTGCTTCATCATTTGTTGAACAACGCCAGTCAAAGCTTGTACATTTTGATTTCGTGCTTTCTTCATACTTCAAAGTAGAATATCATGCTCGCGAGAATTGATTAGTAAAGTAGCCTGCTAACTCATTCAAAAAATAAGCCTGTTTATATTATCAGTCCATAGTGTAGCATCGACCATCGCTTGTCGTATGATCTTGCGGCGTTTCTCACGGCGGCTTCGTGACGTTGCGGCGTCGGCCAGGTTTATACTCCTGCTCACCTTCTGCTGATGGGTTGCCGATTGCTTTTTGGCGCTGGCATCTCGGGAAAACTTCACTTGACATTCACTTCTGGCGATCAGTTCAACATCCAGGGCTGGCAAGCATAGGTTTAAATGCATTAGGTTTTAATCAGGTTTGGAATAAAACCTAAAATTTGATGGGCTGGCAAAAGTAGTTTTTTAACCGTTGAGTCATCAGATATCAGAATTTCAACCTCATAAATTTTTAAAACTCAATTGCAGAGATCTTATCGCCACTTTGTTGAACTGGCCAACAACACAGAAAGCAGTAATAAGATAGAATTCTCGTAGAATTTGATATATATTTTCATTTTAAGTCAAGCTGACTCTCACGTGTGGGCTGTGCAAAACTGTGCAATCTA
>MIQA02001200.1:0-13598 GCA_001887855.2 Sclerospora graminicola | reverse complement strand
TGCATAAATGCAGAACGTAGATCGCTCGGCTCGAACCAGATTCCAACCTGGCGAGCGATCTAGTTTAACTCGGGTGATCGTTCCTGATTCACTGTCAAATGCCTGCGCGGAGGCAATATTCGCCTTACGAGGCATCTCAATGTCCAGATCATCTGGATCGAAATGTTGACTGATCTCGCCTTCTGACTCCATGTCCACATCACTCCGTGGGGGTGATCGGTGAAATCGGTCTTGGTGATCGGCCTGGCATATCGAACGAACAATTCCGGCTGATCGGACTGATTCCATCTCCACATCCACGGGTCTCTTGACCGGTTTCTCAGCGGACTGATTCATATTCGGTGCCGATCGCCATGGTTGTCCTTGTCCAGGTGTGTACTGAGGCAATCCATATTGTTCACCCACAAATCGGTTCATCATTGTCGCGAACATGGCTTTTAATTGCTCTGGGACCTCCGGCATGTTGGTATGACCGGTGTTGGAGGTCGGATTGGCCTGTGGCACTTCCTGAGCATCTTCGAAACTATCGTCCGATCCGACTCTGCCCGGTTCCGGTTTTCTCTTCCTGTTCTGCGACTCGATCTTGGGGTCGATCTGCTGGATCCCTTTCGGGCCCAACGTCATACGTGTGATCCCAACCGAGGAGTCGGTGGATGCCGCTTCAGATTGTGATGACGATTGATATATCGACTCAATATCCATAGGATACTCAACCAACTGTGATCGGTGCGAAGGATCCGCGATCGGCGACTGAACCACTGGGTTCGCCTCTAGTAACGAGGCAAGATGATCATACAGAGCTTTCATAGCTTCTCTGATCGTCTCTTGATCCAGATCGAATAGCATATTCGCGTCGAAGGCACCAGTAGTGAAGCCAACCTCGTCGATCTGCGCCAAGAGGTTTCTGATCAGATCAAGTTGACTGCCTGTGATCACCGGCCGGGTCGCTCGACCTTCCAGCTTCCCGATGATCTTAGGCTTGATGACTTCATCACTGGGTTGGTAACCAGGAACTTGTGAAACTCCCGAAGATAGAACAGTCGTTCCACATCTTGGACAGTGGTCTTCTCGGCTGGTTCGATCTTCTCTTCGTCTTCCTCGAAGATCTTCGGTTTAGGTTTCACATATTTTTTAGGTGGATCGCAATGATCCGCCCCCATGTTTTTCTGTCTTTTTCCATTTTCTTCTTATGCATAGGATCAAGGTTAACACCTCGATCCTTTCCTGGGTTATAGTCAACTTTACTATAACCCAGATCGGCCCCGATCGGGGCCATGTGGGGAGTTTTTTCATCTTTAATCTCGACCTGGCACTCCACCAAACCAGGTCGATCATCGCTTCCTTTAGAAATGGACAGCATCGGAGGCGATACGCCTTCCTCCAATACACCCGAAAAAGTTTCCTCCACTTTGATTTTCACATCTTTTTTATCATCAAAGGAATCACGGTGATATCCTGAGTCACCAAGTGATCCGGGCACGCGCACCATTGTGGTGGAGCCGATTTTCAAATCCATGACCGAAGTCTTGGGTGGAATCCGGATACCCACTGGCCCGGACGACCAACTATCGGAGGGGGTACTCCGTCGGTCCTGATCAGCATCGGAATCAGATGAATCACCACTGTGGTGACTGATCTGATCCTCCCGGTCATCTGGCCGGTCAGGATGCTCGTCAGGATCTATGTTTAACTTCATCTCACCTTGTGTACCCGTCGATCGGGGCTGATTACACTCACTTAGGTGGACTCGGTGACGAAAGGGATGATCTTGATCAGGTCGGAGGATTTGACCTTCTCGAGACGTGGGGTGTCCTCGGGTGGAAATCTTCACCGGAGAACGGGTTGGGGTCGATACTTATTCAGTATCTAGGCACTGATCAGGAAAGTTTGTCTGATCAGGCCAGCCAATGAGAGAGAGATGTAACGAAACCAAGAAAATGCGATCAATCCACGATCTTCCACAGTAATCCACAAACGTTATCTCCACAAAACCTTTACCAATATTATTAACGTGTTCCAAACACGTGCGCGTTGCGGGTGAGGTTCGATCACCTAAAACAAACCCGTCGGGGGTCTTCCGGTAAGCCAAAATGCGTCTAAGCGCGTCTTAACCGGGAAATAGTTGAGCAAGAGGGGACTAATCAACCCTGTGCTCCCAATGACCGCACACGTGGCGGAGCGACTCTTTGCTTTAGGGGGAAAATCTAAACCTGTTATTATATATGCAATGTCCTATACCTGTGTACCATACATCAACTCATGCCTGACCTTTACTTCGAACCTATTTACTTCGTCGCACGGTTGCGTAACACCCTCTTGCCCATCCTGGCTGCACCTTCAAGCTGATCTGTACCGCTTCTGCCCTGATCACGACCCGACTCTTCAAAAGATCTTCGACCCATCCTGATCTTCAACAAATGACCTTGAAAACACTTGAGACCTGCTCTTCAGCACTTGTTCACTTCGTATATAGTCCAACCAAACCGAGAACTTACTTGCCCTTGCATATCAACGCTGATCAGAGGCTGATCAGCCCTGATCACGATCGCCATAGTGATCGACCAAGTGATCAGGTGGTGATCAGGCTGATCAGCCCTTGATCACCTCGGGAATGCTCTGGGTCATCATCATCACGACTCAATTCATCTTCTAGGCCATACTTCCGACCTTTATACCCCGTCAGGACAACCATAGAACACCGATCTCGACTGATCAGGCCTGATCAGGCCTTGCCACGTCATCTTCGGACAAACCATAAGTTATCATCACTCACGAACACCGATCTCGACTGATCAGGCCTGATCAGGCCTTGCCACGTCATCTTCGGACAAACCATAAGTTATCATCACTCACGAACACCGATCTCGGCTGATCAGGCCTGATCAGGCCTTGCCGCGTCATCTTCGGACAAACCATAGGTTATCGTCACTCACACAACCTGTCACTCCACATGCCCGACTTCATTCCACATTTAATCTTCATTGCTCGGGCATAACAGGCTGATCAGGCCGTAACTTCGTGTCATGATCAACTTCTACCATTATACCATTCATAGATCGGCTAGACGCCTGCCTTTGACACGTCATGTCAACAGTTACTCTTCTCATATTACATCCACGGGAACTCCACTTAGTAGCCGTAATAACGATCGTGATCGTGATCTCCATCATTCCATCAGTGTCTGGGACTGGGCTTAACGACAGTACTTGGTTGATTTCTCCACATCGTGAATATCCGTTGTCCGCCACCTTTTCCTCTTACTGTGACCAGCCTTTTCCCACCCATCAACCGTCATATGTTGATGGGTCACCAAACAACGGCCATGTGTGGTCTCTTTCAGTCCCAATATTTCCCGATCGCTTTACCACATTAATCCCCACGGAAATCACAGCACTCTGTAGCAGTACCTTTATGCAATATCTTGCAGTGACGAAAAGTGTTGGAGAGGCAAGATATATAGCAATTCTGTATACTTAACTATTTCACCTCTTCGTCCGACCGATCCCATATCCATATCATCGGTCGGACCGTTTACCAGGTCGCCCCGGTCGGAACGCCTGATCAGCTCGATCATCGGGCGGATTCATTCGACAACACTTTGGTCAGAATGATCAGATTCCATCAGACTGGACGAATTGCATATCCACAAACGAATGTGGTTGGACTTATCAAAGGCTGATCGACCGTTTTCCGGCCGATGCCGACCTGATCAGGGCGTTTCTCGTTCAATGCCGACCTGATCGCCCCTGGTCAGATCAAAGTTGATATGGCCGGCGTAGTTATTGCAGAGAACGCCCCATCGTAAGTGTCAACATCAACTGCATTGGCTCAGGGACCTTGGGCATAGTTGTAAGGCCACCCTTAGGTGGTTGATCATAATCCTATCCCTTGATTTACACCAAATATAGGTTCGGTTCTGCGGCGATCTCAGTACAATTTGGTTCCATGTTTTTTGGTAGATCATATCAATCAGTCCCCATTCTTTTTCCATTTTCTTCTTATGCATAGGATCGAGGTCAGCACCTCGATCCTTTCCCGGATTATAGTTAACTTTACTATAACCCAGATCGGCCCCGATCGGGGCCATGTGGGGAGTTGTTTCATCTTTAATTTCGACCTGGCACTCCACCAGACCAGGTCGACCATCGCTTCCTTTAGGTATGAACAGCATCGGAGGCGATACGCCTTCCTCCAATACATCCGAAAAAGTTTCCTCCACTTTGATTTTCACATCTTTTTCATCATCAAAGGAATCACGGTGATTCCAGAGTCACCAAGTGATCTGGGCACGCGCACCATTGTGGTGGAGCCGATTTCCAAATCCATGACCGAAGTCGTGGGTGGAATCCGGATACCCACTGGCCCGGACGACCAACTATCGGAGGGGTACTCCGTCGATCCTGATCAGCATCGGAATCAGATGAATCACCATTGTGGTGACTGATCTGATCCTCCCGGTCATCTGGCCGGTCTTCATGCGCGTCAGGATCTATGTTTATCTTCATCTCACCTTGTGTACCCGTTGATCGGGGGTGGTTACACTCACTCAGGTGGACTCGGTGACAAAAACGATGATCTTGATCAGGTCGGAGGGGATGACCTTCTCGAGACGGGGGTGTCCTCGGGTGGAAATCTTCACCGGAGAACGGGTTGGGGTCGATACTTAGTCAGTATCTAGGCACTGATCAGGAAAGTTCGTCTGATCAGGCCAGCCAATGAGAGAGAGATATAACGAAACCAAGAAAATGCGATCAAACCACGATCTTCCACAGTAATCCACAAACGTTATCTCCACAAAACCTTTACCAATATTATTAGCGTGTTCCAAACACGTGCGCGTTGAGGGTGAGGTTCGATCACCTAAAACAAACCCGTCGGGGGCCTTCCGGTAAGCCAAAATGCGTCTAAGCGCGTCTTAACCGGGAATTAGTTGAGCAAGAGGGGACTAAACAACCCTGTGCTCCCAATGACCGCAACACGTGGCGGAGCGACTCTTTGCTTTAGGGGGAAAATCAAAACCTCGTGAGGGTGTTTAACCCAAGTAAATCCCGTCGTGGGACTTCCGTCGAGCCAAAGTGCGCCTATGCGCGTCTCGTCCGGGAACAAATGAACGATGGGAGCCTTGTTAGCCCCCCGTTCCCAAAAGTAGCGCCAAGTGGCGCAACGACTTCTTTACTTGGAGGGAAAACAGAACCTGATATTAATATTATAAACCTGAAAAAAATCCAGTACCAAATGTAACCTACACCAACCTATGTGGCTTACCATACTTCTACCTTGAACTTCTTGCCACCTGATTTATTCCAGCATCTTCGTAGAACGTTCTTCGTTGATCTTCAACCTGATTCGTACCCTTTTCTGACTGATCTTCGACTGATCCCGATCCGGTCCTAGACTGATCATGGTCAAACTCTATGCCGATCTTCACCATCCCGATCGTGATCATCACCGCGATCGGCCGTGATCGGCCGATCCAAGCCGGCTTGAGTGAGAGCTTCATCTGCCTTTACATCTGGGCGCAGATTTGGGGCTGATCAGCCCTGATCACGATCGGCATAGTGATCAGCTGAGTGATCAGGTGGTGATCAGGCCGATCAGCCCTTGATCGCCTCGGGAACGCTCTGGGTCATCATCATCACGACTCAATTCATCTGCTAAGCCATACTTCCGACCTTTATACCCCGTCAGGGCGACCATATAACACCGATCTCGGCTGATCAGGCCTGATCAGGCCTTGCCACGTCATCTTCGGACAAACCCATAGGTTATCATCACTCACACAGCCTGTCACTCCACATGCCCTACTTCATTCCACATCTAATCTTCATTGCTCGAGCATAATCAGCCGATCAGGCCGTAACTTCGTGTCATGATCAACTTCAACCACTATACCATTCATAGATCGGCTGGACGGCTGTCCTTGACACGTCATGTCAGCAGTTGCTCACCTCGTATTACATCCACGGGAACTCTACTTAGTAATTGAGATGACGATCTTGATCGTGATCTCCCTCGTTCCATCAGTGTCTGGGACTGGGCGTAATGACAGTACTTGGTTGATTTTTCTTACATCGCTTTACCACAATTTCGATACGTCACAATCTGCACGAGCACCATAGCTTTTGCATAGATACCAGCATTTACCTCTTTGTGTTCAATTAAAGCAGATGTAACTCAGCGCTGCATCAAATCTAATGAAAACGAATTCAAGTTGATCATTTGATTCCACAGCTCTATTTCGAGATGATGGATATACACCAAACACTTTATCGCTTCCTATTCTGGTGTCTCTGGTACAAGCTTCAGCGACTTATGATAATACAAGGAGCAGACATGAATGAATGTCCCCGACGGAAAATGAGTCAGCGGCATCAATCGATGGATATCTTATTGTTACTTTAGTTTTTTTTTCTCGTGAAGCCATCGTGGAACCCAGAAATGAGTGCGTGTTTTGCTACGTAACACATGATTTATTGGTGATAAAGAATTTAGGTCGAAAAGATAAGCACTGCATTCATGGCACGGATTCTTGTTATTCCCTCTTGCGGAAAGCTGCCACTGTGGAATGGAGTTTCGTCAGGCTCGGGAATCGGCTTGAACTTCCAACCGCGATTGGTCGGATTCGTTTTCTGTCAAGGTTGCAGTAAACCTGTGAACCACCGCCAAAATGTATTTAAACGCTCAGTCACAGGTAGAATCTCTATCGCTATTGGAACTACTGGCGTATATAGTCTCTCCAACTCGCGGATAAAGTGGCTAATTCGATGTGTGTCATGAGCTTGAGAAGATACCATTTAATCGAGATCATTCCAAATTGTTTGAAAGACGTTGTGTAGTTGCCCGATGTACTTATACATATAAAGCGATAACGTTTTAAAGAGCTAAGTTACTGTATAATTCCTTGTATACTTGTGAAAACTTGGCTTTCCACTGCTGAACATGTCCATATACACGATCAATCGATGTAATTTCACCGACAACTTTAGCGAAGAAATCTTCCTTTTTATAATGTGAATCTGCGATGTAAGCCTCACCGAAATGCGTTTGAAACCTTTGCAAACGCAGCGCAGTTAAATCAATACATGTGTTAACGGTAGTGTTCCGATCCATTTAAGTTAAAGATATCATCCGGCTAGAACAATTGGCGCATATTCTAACAGAGATCCTTTCAATCGTGGCAACCATGATTCAAGCTTCTTCTGACCGCCGGCCCCCCTGATTCTGATCACCATCGTTTAAAATACCGTTGGACCCAACACCCAACGTTCCAGCTCTTACAACTTTGACGAAAAAGAAAACTTCATTCATCGCACTTGCTCTCGTCGTCTCAACAAACTGTTATAACGGCCTCCGCTGTTGGCGTTTCAAACAATCTGCATATCGTTGTGAAGGCATTAACTATGATAGAACAGTAAATATTCGACTAATATCGATCCAATCACTGTCCAACATATTTTTACTAAGGTAAACTGCCAATTAGAAGTCTTCCGGTTTTGACCAATAAGGTTTGACAAAAACACGGCAGCGTACCAATTGGTAGAAATAAAGAAAATGACAGCGTACCGATTGGTAGACTTTTTTTGCTGATATTAAAAAGGGTGGGTGCCGTAAAGGTGATACAAAACCCATATAAAAAAGCGGCCCCAAATTGGTATTTCGTACTTTTGCGAGACGCGAACAGAAAGTGTTAATATTTATAATGCATTAGCCCATTCGCGATAGATAGACGGCTATAAAAAAACGGATATGTTGGACTTTTACCCAATCCATTTTTGCGACAGTTTATAAATAGATGAAAAACTATGACTTCCACACTACAGAAATTAAAGAAGGCCCTGAATTGGCAGTTTACCCTGTATATGAAGGTAACCATCCTAACCTAAAAGTCTGGTAAATTTGGCATGCTGAAAAGTTTGACACCCTCCGTTTTCTCTATTTCCGTAATCCTTTGTTTCCTGACAGCTATATTTTTCCTGACCCAACCCTGTCAAACAGTGATATTTTACAGATTTTGGTTAAATTACTTACGATCTACTATAATTGACTTTATATAAATTGGTTATATTACGGTTGTCAGGAAGGACATAAATTCTGCGGAAAAATATATGCCAAGCGCTGATTGGCCACATGCAGGTGTCAGTTGCAACCCAACGTCAGGAAGCACATAGGATTACGGTATGTGAATCAGCCGATCACACATCAATATCCCGATTCTTCATCCTTGATTTGTGAGCATTGTACATTCACACCACGTTTTCAATATCATATATTATAGCTGGCAACAATTGACATCTTACGTGGCCGTGTGGATATTCGTTTACATGAGGCGCATTTGCGAGCGCAGCGAGCTGAAAAATGCTTGTCCGAATGGAGCAAAATGGTGGTATCGATGATATAGAATTGGCCACTCCTATGGTGAAGACATTTACTCATGTCAAAAACACCTAATAATTTGTAATGAAATTGTATCGTACTCACAGCTTGTCTTTTTCTTCGACGTGGCTAAAGTGACTTCTGTCACTGCAGCCATGTCCCCATTACGCTTGAGAACAGCCTTGTAAATACCTCATTAAAAGGGTTGGCTCATTCATTGCGTTTATTTCCCGAGCATTTTGTTTTGCACAATAATATTATGTAATGTGATTTTGCGCAAGATTTATCGTTATTTTTTTCATAACAGACTCGGACACGCTCAAGTGTAGTGAGCGGCGAGCGATCATTGTCGAATGAGAAGACGACACTTTTATTGAGCGCAGATGCCACGAAACATCTACAGGTGCAAGACTGCAAACACGATTTGGGCTCATTCGGACTTTTTGCATTTTAAGGAGATGAAGTTAGCGTCTGCAGATGGAATTTTTTTGATAAGGATATGTGAATGTGAGTGGCAAAATGCTCGTTGGCATTATTGATCTCCTATCGATAGCACTGATCAAGGCAACTGGCTATCGCTTTACAAATATTTTTGCGTAAGAAGTGGAGGATTACGAGAGAACCAAATCCGACCCTCGGATTTACATGTGGTTTACAACAACGCACGTTTTTGTGGCGATTGGAGAACACGCAAATTTACAAAGAAGCGATCGTGAAAAACGCAGGCGGTGATGGGCATGTTTGCTGTTCGCAGGCAGTTTATTTGCGCTCACAATGCTCACGTTACTGATACGTTTCATCGCAAAGTGCTGTATGTGGAATGGTTGCTGCCAACGCTGAAGTCTGGCTTATTGTGGGAAAATATTTATCCGCGCTTAAAAAGTGAAAAGAGGGAGAATTGCCGCTTTGGGTCGTCAGCTATAATTCATTTTGTGCGACTTTGTAACCATTATTTGTAAATTACGTTGATTTGTGGCCAGCCAATGAAAATTGACCGATAATGTCTTGGCAACATGCAAAATGGATTGGGGCAGGAGTGCCAAATTTATCTGATCCAGTATCTAAACAAGCAATTGAAAATGGACCTTGCCCATTGGGGATTACTTTCGTCGATTTCATTGGCTAAAAATGCTAAAATTTGAGCTTATTAGGACTAATTTATCCAAAGACCCCAAAATTTTATCGGTAATCGTAACCTATTGGCCAACGCTGTAAGTACTTCCTCCGTGACAGAATAAACGCCAAATCAGAATAATTAGGTGTCAAAAAAACGCAGCAAATCTAAATTGATAGTATCGGATTATCATCTTAGACAAATAATCATTATAGAGAAGCCACAAGCAGAAGAGAACGGGCGAACTATTGAATACGGCACATAAATACTTAGAGATTAATAAAAAATAACAAGAAATAGCTCAGTGGAGTAGCTTGGTCGGACCACAGGAGCTAGGGCATCGTCTTAGCTTATATATCTTGATGTAGTAATCCCCTTGCCTCGTAGCATTGCTGAATGACAGCAAATGTATCCAAACAACAGAAAATGAACATCCATCACGTCCAGGCGCTTCCAGGCCTGAAAAAAGGGGTATCTACTGCCCGAACAATGGCAACAAGCTCGGAGATCGCTGGGCTTGATCCGGCGATCTTGAGAAGTAGAAACTTTGTCCTCCTGTAGCGCCGTTGATGATACACTTCTTTGCATGTTTTAAGCGCGCCTGAATGGCATCTTGGACTAGGGCGGAAATTTTCTTGTCCACCGCCAATCGCTGTGTCAATTCATTCCGACACAGCGTCGACATTAGAATGAGATCCAATGAGAAAAAAATATTGACAGAAAGACGAGATCTAGTTCTTCCTTTTCATCCAATCCGTTTTATCTAAAACTTCATTTGGAACCAATTGCGATGGATTTTGTGTAAATGCTGCGTTTATTTTGCCCCGGAGAATGTACCACAGTAGTTGGTATTGAGCACATGCTAGACAAAAGCGACAAGAAGCCACCTTAGGCGTCGTGAACAAGACGTTTGTAGCACCTATTCCTATTGTTGCCGCATTCAAGCGCGCAGATGGAGATGAAGGAATAGATATGCGCGAGTAGGTGGGAGTTGTGTGGAAAAGTCTCCACGCGTATTTTCCACGTACGCGGCCCAACATCAGCTGGAGATGACAAAAACGATTGCGGACGACAAGTTGGACCATGTGAAAATTTCGCTGACTGATGCCCAGAAAGGTCAGTGTTAATAGATTAGGTATATCACTATAGTACTAATTTGCAATGTTGTTTTGTGAAGAGCTAGTGAAGATGAATGAGTTTCGACGCGCCCATCCAGAGGTGGCAGCAGCAAGTTTGGCGGTTGTGGTGGGCATTCCGTCGTTTTCGAATCGTGCGTAGATTTCAGTATAATATTATATGGTTATCGAGGCAGACTGAAATGGATATGGATAAAACATGTGACAAGTGGTCGGCGATACAAAACTGGACAGTGGTTGTGGGAGCAGGAGTTTTGTTGTGTTATGGAAATTATTAGTGGACGGAGCAAAAAAACACGTAGTAGAAGTAGATGTCGCATTAATGTCACTGCACCTACTTATAATTTTAATTCCAAGGGCAAAATCCAGTCGCAATCGGTGATACTGCGCATTCATTTTTCAGGGTTATGCTGCTGGTGTTGGTGATAATCATTGTGTTCTCTAAACTCTCATACGACGCCTATCGTGCAATACTGAAGACGAAAAATTTGAAGGGTTGCTTGCTCTCACACGAAGCAGTGGTTGCAGACGCTCAACTTGGATTAATACTGATCTGGCTAATGCAAATGAGAAACGTTCTTCCACATAATTGTAACGATTTGGACTTACCTTTCCCAGGAGTGCGCTTGTGCAAGGTGCTAAAATTGATAACCAATGTAGTCCATGTTTGCCATCATCAGGTATGGATGGCCGAGGGATTTCCAATAGACCATCTTCACTGAAATCTCCAAATCAACGGTACTTAGTTACACCCTGTGAAATACAGGATCGAAATACAAACGTGGTTTTATTATTTTTGAAGTCCCGTCCCAGGACATTGGGTAAGAACGCCACTAACGCCCTTCTCAACCTAAGCGATTTTGATGCATGCATCGCTACACGAATTTGATTGGTCAGTTGCAAAATACAATAAGGAGGCGCTCGCCGCATGTCCGTCGCATGTCCGTCGCATGCGTGAATTTACTTTTGACCACTATTTTTGCTTCGTCGACTGACCGCTATTTTAAACTAAGAATATTTTTGTCACGATACTCGTTAGTATTTTTCGCGATAGAGAAATGACTCGACCAGCCTGAAAGCGATTTGGACATGGAAGTGGTCAATTTGTATGTACACGCAAATTAAGGTCCGATACGTGTGAAGTAAAGGCTTCGACTGGCGTGTCGAAGCGCTGCGCGGGAATCGTAGTTGTGCAGGTAACCACGGGAGCTCCCTGCTAAGGCGCTGAGACCATCAGGGAGGTACGTCCGGTGCTGCTAGTCACTGCACAAGGAGAGGTAAGACACGAAACGACGTCGGGGCCGAGAACTGGCCCTATGGAAGACTGACTGGTTGGATCGCTAGAAAAATCCAAAAGTGAGTCATTAGACGAACACGTCCTTTCCTAACAAGTCAGCCACTCAAGACTTATATTTAGGATGGATATAAATCATGTTCTAATTCTTGATCTTTTTCTGTAGGATAGGCAGCGACAGACCGCTGTCCTCTGACAACACGGTAATACATCCACGCTCAGTCACTTTCATAAACGTACATGCATTATCGGTTTGAATATTATTGCACAAACGATGAAGACTTTTTCAGTTTTAAACCTTCGCCTCAGAAGCTGTAAGCTATTTGGCTCTGACTTGTGAGAAGATAAGAAAACATTTTCATCATGGACCGCTTCGATATTCCTTATTAGCCACGCGTAAGAGGGTTTTCCTGCTTCCAATACGTCTTGCTGTATACATACATTACATTAACGAATTCTTGAAGATCAAACGGCTTGTGTGTGCTCAGACTCCCATCCAAAAGCATCCGAGCTTCGTCAAGATTGAGTAAGTACATTTGTGAGATAAAAGGTAGGGCATCATTGTGATCAGTTTGATGCTCCATGGGTGCCATGGTGACAAGAAGTTCCTTGTAAACACTTTTCAAAAATGGCGACCGTGGAGAGTTTTGGGCAAACTTTTGAAGCACTTGCTGGTTGTCTCTTGTCGGGCGTATCCGTAACTTTCAGGGTAACTCCATACTGTGTATCAACTCTTACCGTACAAGATTTTATTGGGTATCTGTCAAAGGCGACTGCCACTCATAGGCGAGGCCAACTATTAAGAGCTAAAACCTTACACATCAGGTTTTACGCAAATCGTAAAAAACGATTTTATCTTAAACTACTTTAGGAATAGTCCTAGTCATCCGAAACTCGGTTTGAGTCATCCTGAGCCAGACGATGGCCTGTCATTTCATATCGCGACACAACAGCAAAGAGCCACCAGCTCCAACAAGTCACTGCCACATGGCAAAGCCAGCAGGACGCTCCAAGCTTAATGAAACCGGTAGACACAAACGGAATTATACTCGCCGGGCGTATACGAACGAGTTCAAACGAGCAGCCATCGACCATTTTGAGCGTACCCAGAATATCCAGTCGACTATCGATCGGTTCTTCCCAATAGTGTCAGAGAAATTGAAGAATTCAAAGAGGAAACTAATCTACAAGTGGAGCAAGCAGCGGGCGCTTATCGAGTTAACATCAGCTAACGCGCGGCTCGCTGCGCATCATCGCGTTCTAACTCCGGGTTTAGCTCAACCACGCCATTCGAGACGGAGGCTTTACTTGTCAAGTGGGTGAACGACTATCGCGGGGACGGGGCGTCTATTTCGGCTTTGATGCTGAAACTCAAGGCCCAAGGAATTGCGACCGGCTACAGAATTTCCAAGGAGCAGTTCTCGGCCATGTGGCGGAGATAACGCGGATTCACAAACCACCATCGCTTGTCGTTTCGAACCAAGACACAGCAGGGTCAGATCACACCAAGAGATGCTATGGATCGAGCGCTAGTGTTCTCTTATACGGTGGAAGCTTGGATTGCAGCCGAGGGGATCAAGGTTATCTTCAATCCAGACCAAACAGGCGTCTTCTTCGAGCTTCTACCGCGCACGACTCTCTCACCTACAGGTCGAAGACCGTATGGGATAAGTGCGGAAAA
>MIQA02001197.1:0-17470 GCA_001887855.2 Sclerospora graminicola | reverse complement strand
AAAAAAAGAATATTTCAACCAGAGGCCACGGTACCTTTTTTTTGGATCATCTCAATTGAGTACACACGACAAGATAGAGGAGGCATTACGAACAATATTGAATAATCGAAATTCAGTTGACACGGAGTGGGACCAACTGAGTGCTAAAATTGTGACCACTCTTTTCCGTCTGGCCAAGAAATCCGCACGGCGTAGAAGACGAAGAGTAAGTCAACTTCGAAGTTCATTAAGAAGTAATGCACGAACACGGAAACATCTGGTAACAGCTATAGCAGAGACAATTCAAAAGTCGCATAAAATACGTCAAGGAAGAAGACTGCATCGGAAAGAGGAGGATTTACGATGGCTTTACAAAAAGACTTCAGTGCGCGAAAAAGATCAAACGGTATCACAGATAACAGTACCTATCGAATCAAATATGCTTCCTGGAACGACGATACCAGATAAATTTGCGTTTATTTGGCGAGGAATTCTAGGGGTTGAGCATCGTGATGTACTATTACCAGACTTTCAACGGAAAATGGCAGATTTGTTTACAATTCCTTCCACTCGAATGGTGTCAGCAGAGCAGAATAACTTGTTAATGGCCCAGATAGAGGAATGTGAAGTTTTAAATGCTATTAAGCGACTGGAAAGACGTAAAGCAGCCGGGTCTGACGGATTAAACAATATTTTTTTCAAGGATTTTGCTGAAACTTTAAGTCCGACGTTGACAAAGTTATACAATCGATTACTTGAAGGACAAATGTCACCAGTGTCATTCCAACGAGCACTGGTGTTACCTTTGAGAAAAAAAGGGGATTCAGCAGACGCACTAGATTACAGACCTATTTCGTTACTACAAACTAGATATAATTTTTTTGCGAAAATACTGGCATTACGTTTACAAACCTTCTTAGGGTTACTAATTGGTGACACACAGCAAGGCTTTGTGTCAGGTAGATGTATGGAAAAGGCAGTCGCAATCATGATGGCTACCCTACAAACTGAACAAACCCATCAAGGCCAGTTATTATCAAACGGAGAGTGTCCTGGAATTTTATTTTTGGATTTCGCTAAAGCCTATGATACTGTGGATAGACAGTATCTATATCAGGTGTTATCGCTCTTTGGGCTTAGTATAGGTTTTGTGAACTTAATTAGAAATTTACATGACGGTACTACAGCTGAATTTCTAGTAAACAATCAGATTTCTCAACCAATTGAAGTCTGCTCAGGGATACGTCAAGGTTGTCCATTGGCACCACTGTTATTCATTCTAGCTGTGGAACCACTGGCATTAGCTATTCACCAGGAGAACGAAATAGATGGTATCAACATTGGTATAGGTTTGGCTTCTGACAAGCACCAATTCTCGGCATTTGTGGATGATTCCATCATATTCTTACAGAAAGCTGATCAGATGGGAAAAGCATTGGAAGTGGTTAAACGATTTGGAGAAATGGCAGGGCTGAAAGTACAACCTAACAAGAGTAAATTTCTATTTCTAAGACACAACAATTCTTCCGAAAGAATGGGGTGGTATACCAGTCTTAAAGAAAGGAGAATCAACTCGTTATCTTGGTTATGAAATTGGTCTAGGCAATATGACGGAAGTTAACTGGGGTCAGCGTATCCAACAAATACATCGGAGATTAGCGACAGCAGTGTCGTGCTCTCTTTCGATTATGGATAGAGTTATGTTATTCAATACGGTGGTGTTACCGGCGATCACATTCACAGCAAAAGTATTTGATCCTCCGGAACACATTATGAATAAACTCATACAAATCCAAAAGAGATTTATTTGGTCCCAGAGTACAGATGGAGGACCAGCACGTCACAAAATGTCCCCGATTTTAATCTATACTCCTAGGGAAGCTGGAGGACTCGGACTAGTATCCATACCATTAGCACTACAGGTGCAACGACTAAAGGATGCGACAACATGGTTACTCAGTGCAAATGATATTTACAAAACGACATGGTTGATCTGGAGGTTTTCACATTGGTCTGCTGATGAATCTTTACGAATATCTCCTATGCAAAGGAGGCATTTTACGTTATGTAAGAATATGACAATTTCCAGAAAAATTGGTACACTGAGCCAAGAATTAGGTTGGTGGTTAAGTCCGACTACGACCCAACGTAAGCTCTTAATGACATACGTGAAGAGGAATTTACCATCTCTGATATCACGGATACAATGTGAACCTGGAACACATTCGTATGGCTTAAAAGAATCTGAAGTGCTTGAATTATGTGTTAATGTGGACAATATACCCTATCACAATCTACTTCCAGAACATTATCAGGTATTCTGGGGTACATTTAGCTGGGTAAGAAATCCATGGATTCCTGAAACTCAGGCAACAACATTAGCACCTAACAAATATGATCGTATTCCAGAATCCAGTATTCGAGAGTTGGAAATTCAAAGGATTGCTCACAATAAATATCGTTGGAAAGTTCCTGTCGGACAAGAAGTCTCGCATACTCGAATAAAATTGGGGCGTTGGTTGACAGCGATTATCCTAGCATCTCCTCGAGGGCAAATCGGGGAAAGTATTGGCATGGCACCTCCAATCAAACTTTTCAGATGTCCGGATGTGTTGAAGCAATACAAATGGACTGTTTTCAAACCTGGGATAGTGAAAGGTTGTACGGAGAAAAATTGTTCAACAATATTACTACATCAATCAGTAAATGGAATCTATTGGACACTTGACGCTACAGAACCTTTGCTCGATGACAAAGGTAAGGAAGTAAACATCAAAACAGTGGTGTGTTACCTACACACTGAATTACATCAATTTGGATGGCCTCTCGACGAAGAAACAGCATTTTGGCGAATACCACAAGCGATTAAATGGTATTTCAAGAAAATGTATCATGAGAATATCGCAGTGCGACTACCAGAAATGATAATTAGATGGGAAAAGAAACACAAGAGAGACGAATGGTGGAGAATTTCGCAGAATCAAACACCTAAACAATTGTGGAATCACAAACATCTTTTAACGGATTACCAGACATGGGTAATTTATCGCATGGCTACTCATCAGCTAAACACATTTTACCAAAAGGGGACCGGGACACAAATTTGTCCGCTTAACCCCGATTGTACTTTGAAAGATCAAGATATCGCACATATCTTTTGGGGTTGTGTCAGTGCCTGTCTCATTTGGTCCAAGTGGCTTAGTCATTGGATGGGGGTATCAGTGGACGAACAGTCACTAAGTAAATTTAAGCGCCATATCGTGACTCGTCAATCGCCTGACATAAGCGATCGTATTCGAGAAATGATGATGGTGAAATTTGGAGTTAAAGCCTCCTCTTGCAAGAAACAATTCCGACGCTTATGGTGGGGATTTTGTGGAATTATAGTGGGATGGTTGTGGCAGTTGCGCAATCAATCAATTTTCAATGGTTTAAGACATAAGTCAGCAGAAACCATCAATTTCCTATGGGCTCAAAGCAGAGCCCAACTAGACACAGTTGCTTCATATGAGCAACAACAACCTTCGACGAGAGAAGACGGGATGCGTCTACAATTGTGTATCCAGTGCGTATTTGACACTTTACCAGCACCGCGACCGACAGCGAGAAGATACTCGGCATCCGAGCAATTGTATTCCCAGGAAGATCCAGATCCTCATTTAATTTCTAGGATAAGGTATTATATAGTAGCCAATAGTTAATAACTAAAATGGACTACTTTTCACGAAATTTTGGTACCTGATTCGCTACTATAGTACCGGTGCCGAAACGTGATACCGCACACCCCTGGTGCACATGAACAAGACAATGGGGACGTGTAACTAAACTCCAGTACACCATACATGGTACCTTGTGCCAGACAATATTAAAGGAGTAAAAAAATTAAGGAGGGAGAAAAAACATTGAGATGCCAAAGGACGCTATGATGGAGGCGACAAACATTAGCAAGGGGAGCAAAGTATGAGTGACTTGGTTTCTGCTTTATACTTAAGGGTTTGTGATGTGTTTTTGCTGATTAAAAGTCTCATTGCCGTGTTTTTTTTCGATGAACAGGTTGAATTAATGAAGCAAGAATTTGAAGTGTTAAGGAAAATGGTCTTTCGTGTGTGAGAAAGAAGCGATCGCGACGAAGATGCAAAAGAAAGTAAGGTTCGACGTGCGAGCAGTAGTGGTGCAGAGTCGAAGATTGACATTTGCACTAATCGAGTGTTTCGCGACGAACTTGTCCAATGCATCAGTGCTCGGTTTAGCATTGCCGAGGGTGCAATCACATCAGCTACCGAGACTCAACCGAAGATGACGCAGATTCAGTGCCATCGAGCGATGCAGACAACGCAGGTTCACGCTGACGATGGCTAACAAAGACCTTAGATGGCCATATCGATTGCACGCAGACGCATGCCAAACACCGTCTTGAAGTTTCGGGTCTTCCGCGTGACGTTGTAGCCGTGTGCATTCGTCCACGCATGGATAGCGCCCTCAGACACCTCATAGGTAGCCTCCGGTGGAGCGTTGTCGGTCCCTCCGTTATCGTTTCTCCTCCAATGAATATATTGACTGGCACAAGGTACCATATATGAGGTACAAAACCACAGATATTTAACTTTACACCTTTATTTCGGCAAGAACAAATTAAGAAGGGCAAGCAAGAACAAAAGCAAAGGAGTTGTCAGAAATAATTTAATCTTTTACACACATAACAATACTACCGTAAAAGTCGGATCCAGTGGGACATAAGGATCGAGTGGGACACCACCAATCTGTAATGTTGACACCCCACCCACATGTAAAGGTTTATTACCGAATTACATGTACCGTATGCTCCACACAAGAAGGTACAGGCCGGAAGTCACGGGACCCCAATAACCCCAAAAAACCTCAACAGTTTTTTTTGACTTGATTACGACGAAAAAAAGTGTCCCACTGGATCCGACTTTTACGGTACGTTTGTACTCAGTTTTACGCATAAATATAAATGAGGAATGTTAGGCCACAGCAGGCAACCTGGCAGGTTTGCCGAATTTAATTTGTTCTTGCCGAATTTGCTTTTGTTATTGCCGTTCTTAATTTGTTCTTTGCCGAATTAGGACTGGAAAGGTGTAGTGACAACTACACCAATTAATTACCTTCTTGAATTTCCAGATCAATACTAAAAACAACAACAACTATATCCGGTTCTAACCATTATTAAATTCAACCCTTGGGATTTTTGAAGATAATACTACAACAGCGGTTTTTGCAACAATTAAAAAATGTAGGAGGTGTTTATTCTTTTTTATGTTATAATCGAATTTGTTATGATGCTCAAAATGCGTCAGTATGAAAACATCGAGGTAGCCCGATCAGCACGTGATGCTGCAGTTCTATTGTGGTGGAGCCGATTTCCAAATCCATGACCGAAGTCGTGGGTGGAATCCGGATACCCACTGGCCCGGACGACCAACTATCGGAGGGGGTACTCCGTCGATCCTGATCAGCATCGGAATCAGATGAATCACCACTGTGGTGACTGATCTGATCCTCCCGGTCATCTGGCCGGTCTTCATGCTCGTCAGGATCTATGTTTAACTTCATCTCACCTTGTGTACCCGTTGATCGGGGGTGGTTACACTCACTTAGGTGGACTCGGTGACGAAAAGGATGATCTTGATCAGGTCGGAGGGGATGACCTTCTCGAGACGGGGGGTGTCCTCGGGTGGAAATCTTCACCGGAGAACGGGTTGGGGTCGACACTTATTCAGTATCTAGGCACTGATCAGGAAAGTTCGTCTGATCAGGCCAGCCAATGAGAGAGAGATATAACGAAACCAAGAAAATGCGATCAATCCACGATCTTCCACAGTAATCCACAAACGTTATCTCCACAAAACCTTTACCAATATTATTAACGTGTTCCAAACACGTGCGCGTTGCGGGTGAGGTTAGATCACCTAAAAACAAACCCGTCGGGGGCCTTCCGGTAAGCCAAAATGCGTCTAAGCGCGTCTTAACCGGGAAATAGATGAGCAAGAGGGGACTAATCAACCCTGTGCTCCCAATGACCGCACACGTGGCGGAGCGACTCTTTGCTTTAGGGGGAAAATCTAAACCTGTTATTATATATGCAATGTCCTATACCTGTGTACCATACCTCAACTCATGCCTGACCTTTACTTCGAACCTATTTACTTCGTCGCACGGTTGCGTAACACTCTCTTGCCCATCCTGGCTGCACCTTCAAGCTGACCTGTACCGATTCTGCCCTGATCATGACCCGACTCTTCAGAAGATCTTCAACCCATCCTGATCTTCAACAAACGACCTTGAAACCACTTGAGACCTGCTCTCCAGCACTTGTTCACTTCATATATAGTCCGACCAAACCGAGAACTTACTTGCCCTTGCATATCAACGCTGATCAGAGGCTGATCGGCCCTGATCACGATCAACATAGTGATCAACCAAGTGATCAGGTGGTGATCAGGCTGATCAGCCCTTGATCACCTTGGGAACGCTCTGGGTCATCATCATCACGACTCAACTCATCTTCCAAACTACACTTCCGATCTTTATACCTTGTCAGGGCAACCATACAACACCGATCAAGGCTGATCAGGCCTTGCCACATCATCTTCGGACCAACCAAAGGTTCACATCACTCATGCAACCTGTTAATCCACCTGCCCGATCTTCATTCATCATTTGATCTTCATTCTTCGGGCATGACAGGCCGATCAGGCTGTAACTTCGTATCATAGCCAGCTTCAACCACTATACCATTCAGAGATCGGCTGGTCACCTGCCCTTGGTATGTCATGTCGACAGTCACTATTTCTTATTACATCCACGAGAACTCCACTTAGTGACTGTGACAACGATCGTGATCTCCATCATTCTGCCAGTGCCTGGGACTGGGCTTAACGACCATACTTGGCTGATTCTTCCACGTCGTAAATATCCGTTGGCCACCACCTTTTCTTCTTGATCGTGATCGACCTTTTCCCACCCATCAACCGTCATATGTTGATGGGTGTTCTATCGTCACCAATCAACGGCCATGTGTGGTCCACTTCAGTCCCAATATTTTCCGATCGCTTCACCACAGCCGCCCCTGAGACTAACTGTAGCCGCACAACGACTGCAGTTCGACTCACTCACTTTTGAACTTCCTCTCTGGTGATCATCATGGCTGACGCAAGCCAATCTCCTCTTCCTTCTTCGTCTTCTTCGGCTGCCCGCCCGATCGCTTCTTCGCCCTCCGTCTCCAGCTCGGCTACCCCTGCGATCGCCCCGATCGCGACTTCTACGCCGATCACGACCAGCCTCATCCGACCGACCACAGCTCTCGCTTCATATCGACCATCTTGGAGTCTTCCTGCTCGACCTCCGTCCGATCGTCCTCTCCGTTCCTTGGAGCAGCTCACTGGCCTGATAGATGGATCGGGCCCGTTCACGTTGGGGCCCGTGGAGGCTTGTCGGCTACGATCGGAACTCCGAAGTGCCATTCCCGAGTTGGTTTCTCTGTACGATACTAACCGGGCACTTACGGCTGAGTTATCCGATCGTCGGATCGCGGCTGATACCTCGGCACGTGATTCCGCTGATCTGGCTACCCAGCTGTCGGCTCTTCAGCTAGATCATGACCGGCTTGGCAAAGATCATGACCGGCTTGACCAAGAACTGCGGGACCTGACTGATCGCTTCCAGGGTGTGACGATGGAGCGTGATCAGTTGTCGGCTGACCTCGCTGCCCTTCGACTTTCCAAGCCCTCGGATACCGTCGCCTCTTTACAGTCGCTGATCGACTCGATGGCTACCACCATCCGTGATCAGGGTACGTTCATCTCGTTCACTCCTTTTGTAATCCGTTTTTGACTCTCCGTGTTTGTTTCCAGATGGACGCATTAAGGCGATGAAGGATTCGATGGTCGAGATGGTAGATCATCTGCAACGCATCGATGATCACCGTCTCAACCGTGATCAGCTGCTGTGTGACAAGATCCGCACTGCCGAGGACGTAGAACGTCGGGAGATCGAGGCTCGCTACTCGGATGAACAGGTCCAGCTCTTGGCCAAACAACTTTCTGATTCTCGCATCGGCCGTACCGATGTACAGAAGAGGTTGTGCGAGAGTCGGAAAGTGGCTGAAGACTGCCGGCACGGACTCAATCTTGCTCGGGTTAAACTTGAAGCCCTAGAGCTTGATGATCACGCCTGGCTTCAGCATAACGCTGACCTGAAAAGTCTCGCGGTGCAAACCATGGATAGGTGGACCAAACCAGATTCAGGATCAGTCCGGACGGCCTTGCAGCGACTTCCCGGCCTGATCAGCTCGTTCACTCCATCTGGCACACCGCCGCAGTCTCCTGCGTTTGCCCCGCCTTCGCCCGCGTCCTCCGTCGCCTCCTTGCCTGTTCGTAGTGCTGATCAGCCCGTGATCAGCACTTCACAAGCTCCCGCGTCATCTCAATCTCGTCCACCGGCGACTCCAAGACCAGCGCCTTCGGCCTCGAGTTCTGGGAAGCGTAAGCAGACCAGCTCGTCGAAGCAAAGGATGAGTCTCGCCAAGCGATCACGTCTTATGGTCGAATCGGATGACGAATCAACCGATCTGGACGAGAGGACGTTGTCTGTTCTGGCTCGATCGCGCAGCACTGATCGCCGTACGCCAGCACCAAGTTATTCCGGGGTGAATTCGCTGGCTCAGGCCGTCACTTTACTGGAGTCAGATGACGACGATGACGATGATTTCGAGGAGGAACCACCGGCTCAAGCTGATCCTGACATTCCTCCGACGACCACTGGGGCAGTGATCGCTCCGCCACCCAATTTTACGGGCGTCTTCATTCCTGCAGATCGATCGTCGATCAAAGAAAACGACTACAGCTACGATCCGAACCAACCGTTCATGGATCTGTATGTCGTTATGCAGGGGAAGCCGACTCCCGCTCACATGGCCACACGGAAACCTTGGAGTGGTGATCAGGTCTGGGATCTGACGCCTCGGGTTCTCGAAGTGCGGCAGAAAAGCGTCCCTCGCTTGTGGTCCCGCCCGCCAGGCTGGATCTTCCCGATCAGATCGCCGGCACCCAAGGACAAGCTGTGGCAACCAAGGTTGCTGACCAGAAGTGCTATCGAACTTATGATCGATTCGGCACCCTGGGATGCCCGCCTGACACCCATGCCCGGGCTGACGTTCCCTGATCGCCCTTGGTTTGTCGAGCTACAGGGGCGCCTGGCTTTATATTACCAAGAGCACGTGCAGGCGATATGGGAGGCGACTCACCATTTCCCGATCACGACGGCGATGCGCAAGGACGCGTGGATCGAGCATTACTATCATGCTCGCAAGCGTCGTCGCACCAAAGCCGGAGCTGCCTGGGCCACGATCTGCGACTATGTCGTCGACGGAATTCGGCACGGCGAGTGTGATCTGGACGTTTTCCTATTCCCTGGCGTCCTGCATCTAACTGTTCGTCGAGCGGGATCGCGAGGACTCAAGGCTGACGGCGGGGATTGGTATCCCGGTTATGGACACATAACTCCAGTCGCCACACTGCGTGATTGCTTGCTCTGGACCGATCAGCATGAGCCTTGGCGAAACCAGTTCCGATCGAGTCCCATGGATCTTCCAGGGTACAAGATCTCTCGCCTGCGTACTAAATATGGTCCATGATCGTCGTGATAACCAACTTTTATTCCATTCTCCATAATCACTTAATATATCACGACATTTCTTGATGATCTTCTCGTTCCACTTTCGTAAATCTTGTACATGTCTCACTATCACTTCCATCTTGTAGGTCGATCACTCTCATGCGTACAGGTATAATTCTTGAGTAATATATATATGTATATGCATCCGTTTCTTCCAAACCAGTCCAACCGCCCTGATCTCCACTTGCCCGATCATCATATTTGCTGATCAGTCACAATGTGTCAACCCAGGCTATTGAGATTCCTGGTTACCCTCTTCGTGGTTTGCATCACTTCAAATCGATTCCTTCTCACCCGATCACGTTCGAATTCCCTCAGTAACGCTCCACAGTTCAAATCACGCTCATCTATCCATTCGGGATCGCCGTAACCTTTCCAACGAACCAAATATTCACGGTGGGTCCGGCCAAAACGGGTTTTCTTGCCTGATCGGGTGTCCAAAACCTTCTCCACCTCGAATTCGTTCGGGTCCAGCGCTCTTTCCCAACTATCTTCGGGTAAGAGAGCCTCGTCAAAATCAAACCTTGGCTGATCATCTCCTGACAGCCTAGTCTTAGGTCGATCAGGGTATTCTCGGACCAGTTTCAACTTTGACAAGTGAACAATCGGGAAAATTCCATAATCAGTACCCGCGGTAATCAGTCGAGCGGCATGATCACCGATTAGTTCGGCTACGCGGAACGGTCCATGCCATAAATGTGCTAATTTCTTGGCATATCCCTCTTTCACACGATCCAAGTAAAGCCAAACTCTTGATCCTGGCTCGATATTATGTGAATCGGCCTGATCATTGTTCCGATCAGCTCTTTCTTGGATGGCCCTTCGTAATCGTTCGTTAACTTGTTCCCGCGCATGTTGGTAGTGACGTTGGAGTCCCATGCGCCATCGACGAGCTTCGCGATCTCGACCTCGTGTGCAACCAACAGGGATCACTGACTCGATGGTAGATCGGGGGTCCCAACCATATGCCAGATAGAATGGGGTATCTCCCCTGATCCGATCAAACGAGGAATTCAAAGCAAACACCAGTCTCTCCGCATATTCATCCCAATCTTGTTGCGCGGAGTCTGCGACATACATCTTAATAGCCCTGGTCAACGTTTGTACCATCCGCTCGGCTTTACCATTCGCCTGTGGACGGTACGCCATGGTCGCGCTCTGTTTCTGGCCAAGCATCTGATTAAAAGATCGGAACACTTCGGCCATAAAACCTGGTTCACGATCATGCCTGATCACTTCACTGGCTCCAAACCGTCGGAACACACATTCTTCGTAACTGCAAGCGACTTGTTGAGCCGTTCGAGTAGATCCTGCTTTCGCGATCACCAATCCCGTGAACAGATCAGTCCAGATCAGCAACTCGGTATTGCCCTTGAACGATTTTGGGAGGGACGGTATGTGATCCATCGCAATCACTTGGAAAGGGTAGGTCGCCTGGATATTCCCAGGTGATCTTCCCCGGATATTTGGCATACCTTTTCCAGTTTCGCAATCCGTACATGTTCCAACAAACTTTTGTATACTTCGATATAATCCTCTCCAATGGAAATGTTTACGGATCCTGTGGTACGTTCGTCCTACGCCCTGGTGGCCACCCTCCAAACTGACATGATAATGGTGTAAGATATCAGCTTGTAAAGTCTCCGGGATCACGAGTCTGGCCGATCGATCCAAATCCGCATCGGCCTGATCAGCTGATACATAATAAAACAATAGATCATTTTCGTCGATCTCGTAGTTAGACGCGATCTTGGCACAATCTTTTGCCTCACTCTGGCTCAGCTTCTCCAGATCACCCTTTAGAAACGCCTTCAAATCACCGATCCATTTTTCCTCGTCTTGAGCCTTGAGAATTCTTTCGATCCGCATCTCTTGTACTATTTCCTCTGTCAGGCTTCCGCGAGAGGGTGATCTGTTGGGTGGTGATCTGGTTCGTGATCTCGTCGTGATCAAGATCTGGGCTGCTTCCTTATCATTTTCCACACGGATCAGCTCCGGCAGCCTATTGATCTCCACCAGTTCTTCCAACAGCGCTTGATCAGTGATTATCGATCCGGCCTGATCACGCATAGCCATAGTTGCTAAGTGATCTGCACTCCGATTCCAATCACGTTTCACATGCAAAAGATCGTGTCTTGGCCACCCACGTAAAGCTTTCATAACGCGATCATTCAGCAGTTTCAGACGAGGCGCTTTACAGTCGATCTCTCCAGTGATCTGCCGAATCACCAAGTTTGAATCTCCGCATATAATTACTCTTCCAATCTTTTGCTCTTGCAAAAGATCCAAACCTAGCAGCAGACCACGATATTCAGCCTCATTGACCGTGATACCTGGAGTATAATCTGAACCGGCCGATATAACAGTCCATTCTGGCAGTTTCCATAGCAACGCGCTATACGCCCCTACACCTTTCTTCACACTCGCTGATCCGTCGAAGCTTACAACGATCAGATCTTCTTCTGAGCCGACGATCGGTGGGGGTATAGTGATCGATTCACGTGGTTGCTTCCGAGGAGCGACCTCAATCAGGGCTTCATCGACTTCTGATCGGGGCGTGATGCTGGCCGCCAGCGTCCCAAGTATTTCTTCTTCGCCCTTGGTGCACTTAATGATCTCCAAAGTCCACTGAGATAGCACCGCTGCCCATCGCCCCAGTCTCCCGTCTAAACCATTCGCGGATAGTAACCACGCCAGACTAGATCGTTTGGATAATACCTTGATTGATCTAGTTACCAGCATAGAATAGCAAACATCCAACACACGTAATAACGCTAGCACTTCCTTATCCACAATGCCATAGTTAACTTCATTCGGTTTCAATGTTCGGCTTGTGAACGTCACCGGGCAATAAACTCCATCGTGATCTTGGACCAGTGCGGCCGATATTGCCCATTTACTAGCATATAAGATCACCACGGGAATCTTCTCCGGATCGAAGTGTTTCAGTATCGGCGTCGAGATCATCTTCGCCTTTAACATACTGAAGGCTACCATAGCGCGATTCATGTGATCTTCTGACCCTGGCACAGTTTGATCAGTTGGTGATCCAATCTCGAGATCTTTTTTAGTAGCTTCAACCTCGTGATCAGTCCCAATTGGTGATCCTCCCATCCGATCACGTTCTCTCAGGCCATGATAATCAACTTCCTTCAATTCATAAAGTATAGCGGCGTAGATCGAGAAGTCCTCGATAAATCTGCTATAATAATTCAATGATCCGAGGAAGGATTGCATGGCCTTCAACGATCGGGGAAACGGTAAGTTGCTGAGAGCGGCTAGATCTTTCGGATTTGCTTCCAACCCTTGGATCGATACGTTATGACCGAGGTAAGCGACCTTGGGCTGACCCCAGAAACTCTTGACCACACTGATCGACAAATTCCAACGCTCGCAGGTATCTAAGAGTCGTTCGACCTTATCGCATAGCATATCCCAGGATGTTGCCGTGACCAAGATATCATCTATATATGATCGCCTTCCCAATACTGATCGGCCCTGATCTTGGTCTGGCTCACCTTCCGTAAACACATCATGTAGATCAGTGGCTTTCCGATCAGCACTGATCTGGAAATACCCATAGAGAGCATTGTCGATCAGCCTCTGGTAGATCTGTGGGGCATTCTTTAATCCAAACGGCATCCGATTCCATTCAAAAAGCCCAAAAGGTGTAACGAAAGCCGAGATCTCTCGAGCGCGATCAGTCATCGAAACCACCCAGAAACCACTAGCCATATCCAACGAACAAAACCATAAAACTTTATCCAGATCTTCTAATAAGTCATTGATCAGGGGCATCGGGTAGACCATCAACTTCGTGAGACGATTCACCATTCTGTAGTCGATACACAATCGAATATCAACCCCATTCTTCTTAATCACAATCACGATCGGTGATGCCCACTGCGATGTTGATGGTCGAATGATCTTTGTACTCAGCAAGCCTTTGATCAAATCGGATAACTTTTTCCGGTATTGAGGTGCAACTTTACGACAACGCTGAGCGATCGGCCTCGCAGTTCCCACGTCTATATCACAAACAGCTCCAAATGCAGCTGGGGGTAGGGCGTTACCTTTCCCCATCAGTAAGTGACGCCTCTTCCAGATGATCTTCTTTAGCTGATCGATCTGCTCGGGCGTGTTCACTTCGGGATCACCGACTCGTAAATCTTCCATGGTGACTTCTGGCATATTTGGCGATACTTCTGGTAACACAGCCATCTGCTTCTCGATACCTTCAATATACTGATCGCCACCTTCGTGTATACACACCTGCTCGTCCACCTGATCTACCTCTTTCTGATCGGCATCATCTTGGATCGCCCCTTGTACGTCACTCGACTGATGGTTTACTTCGGATTCAACCTCCTCTGTAATGAATTCAGCTGGTTCATCCTCCTTTTCTTCCTCATGATCATGCTCGGGCTCTTCACTGTCCTTTCCGCTAACTGGGTCCGTTGTTTTCGGTGAGCCGGGCCTAATTATACTCGATATCTGTGGACCTTCTTTGACCCGACCTTCCCCTGTCGCTTCGATCGATGGCCTCCTGATCAGCAGCTTGGTCGGCGTAGAATACTCCGGCTTCTCGACCATAGGTGAGGTATCTTCATCCACTAAGTCTTCGTCACTGATCACGTCCGTGGTGGCTTGATAAGCCAGATTCTGCCATTCAATGTATCTTCGTGATCCCACTGAAACATATCCGATCTGTCGGGGTACTTTCCCTTCAGGTAACCACATCCCTAAGATCATGTCTTCATGGATGATCAGCGGCTGATCGGATATATTTGTGACTCTGATGTAGCTTGATCGGCCGATACCTTTAACGAACGTTGGTACCCAACGTTCGCCACGGGTCAGCCACAATTTCTGCTGCCGATCACTCGACCGAATCATGACATCGACTGATCGGGACACCCCAATGTTCTCGTACTGGCCCATCTTTAACATCCGTACATGAGTACCATACAAAGGCCGTCGGCCAGATAACTGAATCTGCACTTCATCCGGCAGAGTCAGGGTTCCATGAGATAGGTCAAGTCGTATACCGGCTGGTACCATAAAATCCATCCCCAATATCGCGTCCTGACCGGCTAGCCGGCCAACCCAAGCATTAAAATAGTAGACCAGGGATCCTGCCAGGGTGATCTTCACACGTGATCGTCCTTCCGTCATATATGAACTCTCGCCAATCCCAACACATTCTTGCCTCTGGGTACTGTCTATACGACATCCCACCTTACGAGCAAAGGCGGAGTCGATGATCGAGACTTCCGCCCCAGAGTCAAATAAAATAGTGGCTTTTTCATTGTTGATCTTTCCATTAGCTTTAGCCTGTTTAAACCACTTGTCGGGAGAGTGATACTTCCAGTATCCACGGGATTCACCGGGCAGTAGGTCCAACTCCATGATCACGTCCGATCGGGAATATTCATCCACTCTGAGACTGTAGATCGGACACCGATCGATGCAATTTGAATTAGAACATGTATTGTCGGTTATCTTCTTTTCCTCAAACTTATCTCCGCTACCGACATATGCATAAATGCAGAACATAGATCGCTCGGCTCGAACCAGATTCCAACCTGGCGAGCGATCTAGTTTAACATCTTCTCAACATCTGGTGGGAGCATACCAGCATGTTTAGTCGGCACATACCACTTGCGCATCAGATTAAAGAATTCTTCGATCGGGCAGGCGCCGGCGTCATGAAGCTTCCCACAGGTCTTGCACACGAAAAAACAGTGATCAGAAGGGTGACCTTTACGATCACATTTTCCACACGTAATTCTTTTCCAACAATCACGATCTCCATGTTTGGTCGACCCACAATGCACACATTTCTTACGAGATCGGTCCTGATCAGGTTGAATACCACCAGGTTTCCGTCCGTCCACACCATTAGTCGATGATCTCGGGCGATACATTGGTTCCGTCGTAAATACATGACGGTACTGTTCCTCGTCCGAGCTCAGACCCGACTGACCACTTTCTTCTTCAGAGCTTGAACTGTCTGATTCCTTCGCGATCACGCGAATCGCTCTGGCTGGTCGGGCTGCCGGTATCTTGCCTTGATCAGGGTGTGGCTTGGACCGGTAACGGTTCGATCCTACCTCGACCTTGGGCTGTCGACTCTTGGCCCGTTGCAGCGTCCTCAGAGTCAGTTCCAGTTGTTCTGAGTCCTTTATACGGAGCAGGGTTAGCTGATCAGCCAGATCGCGATTATCCAGAGTCCCAATGAAGTGCTCGACATGTTCACGGGCTATGTCCGGGTGTCGTGGGTCCTTGATCGGCATTTTCGCGCGTAGACCAGCAACATTCAACCGATGTAAGTACTCGATCGGCGTCTCGTCGGATCTTTTCTTCATGTGGTAGTACTGTCTAGCGACAGACACCCCCGAATTGCAATATTGTTCTTCAAACTCTTCACACAAACGAGGCCACTTCAGACGCACTTCTCGGCTCAGCTGTTTAAGCCAGTTCTTGGCCGGACCTTTCATTAGATCAGCGAAGATCAGGCATCTTTCAGCTTCCGGTGTCTTGTCCCTCAGAAAAGCTGACTTAGTCCGGCTTAACCAACCCCTGGCCTGATCGTCATCCATATCTTTGCCAGTGAAATCCTTCAATTCCGAGATCGCAGACATTCGTACTCGGGTGATCGTTCCTGATTCACTGTCAAATGCCTGCGCGGAGGCCATATTCGCTCTACGAGGCATCTCAATGTCCAGATCATCTGGATCGAAATGTTGGCTGATCTCGCCCTCTGACTCCATGTCCACATCACTCCGCGGGGGTGATCGGTGAAATCGGTCCTGGTGATCGGCCTGGCATATCGAACGAACGATTCCGGCTGATCGGACTGATTCCATCTCCACATCCACGGGTCTCTTGACCGATTTCTCAGCAGAC
Source organism: Sclerospora graminicola (assembly GCA_001887855.2). Lineage (NCBI taxonomy): Eukaryota > Oomycota > Peronosporomycetes > Peronosporales > Peronosporaceae > Sclerospora > Sclerospora graminicola. Next base: position 886 of record MIQA02001197.1, on the reverse strand, counting down.
TGATTCATATTCGGTGCCGATCGCCATGGTTGTCCTTGTCCAGGTGTGTACTGAGGCAATCCATACTGATCACCCGCAAATCGGTTCATCATTGTCGCGAACATGGCTTTTAATTGCTCTGGGACCTCCGGCATGTTGGTATGACCAGTGTTGGAGGTCGGATTGGCCTGTGGCACTTCCTGAGCATCTTCGAAACTATCGTCCGATCCGACTCTACCAGGTTCAGGCTTTCTCTTCCTGTTCTGCGACTCGGTCTTGGGGTCGATCTGCTGGATCCCTTTCGGGCCCAACGTCATACGTCTGATCCCAACCGAGGAGTCGGTGGATGCCGCTCCAGATTGTGATGACGATTGATATATCGACTCGATATCCATAGGATACTCCACCAACTGTGATCGGTGCGAAGGATCCGCGATCGGCGACTGAACCACTGGGTTCGCCCCTAGTAACGAGGCAAGATGATCATACAGGGTGATCATAGATTCTCTGATCGTCTCTTGATCCAGATCGAATAGCATATTCGCGTCGAAAGCACCAGTAGTGAAGCCAACCTCGTCGATCTGCGCCAAGAGGTTCCTGATCAGATCAAGTTGACTGCCTGTGATCACCGGCCGGGTCGCTCGACCTTCCAGCTTCCCGATGATCTTAGGCTTGATGATCTTCATCACTGGGTTGGTAACCAGGAACTTGTGAAACTCTCGAAGATAGAACAGTCGTTCCACATCTTGGACAGTGGTCTTTTCGGCTGGTTCGATCTTCTCTTCGTCTTCCTCGAAGATCTTCGGTTTAGGTTTCACATATTTTTTAGGTGGATCGCAATGATCCGCCCCCATATTTTTTCTGTCTTTTTCCATTTTCTTCTTATGCATAGGATCAAGTTTAACAC
>MIQA02001196.1:0-15675 GCA_001887855.2 Sclerospora graminicola | reverse complement strand
AAGATAGAAGATAACTGTACCGAGTCATGATCCACACCAAATACGAGCTTCTTTTACATCATTGGCTTAAATCGAGTCTGCGCGCACTTGCTGAATGCAAAAGGTCCTCACGGTTGGAAAGTCGTAGATACGCGCTGATAGGCTAGTTTTGCCTACCTACAAAGTACCTACCTTCGAACCGTGAGAACCACTAATATAACCCTGGGGGGTTATACGCTATAACCCCCATGAAGCAGGGTTATATTTGAGGGGGCAGTATTCAAGGGAAGATGGCAAAATGCCAAACTTCTTCAATGCTAACTGTTGTGGTGTAGTCGCTCTCAGAAATTCTTCCTGAGATGCGAACACCCACGGGGGGCCCAGACGACTGACTGTCGGAGGGGGTACTCCATCCATCCGAGTCATGATCCGATCCGGCATTCGGCCGGCTGGATCGGTCTCTTCCATCCGCTTGGTCGTGACGACTTGGATGATTCATGTTAAAAGCTCACCTTGTGTACCCGTCAGTACTGACGGTTGCGCTCTCTTGATAGACCCTAGGGCGAAAAGTGTAAAGTCCGTCGAATAAGGAGACGAGGGTTAGGACTAGGGGTAGCTCCTGGGCGGAAATCTTCACCGGGGAGCTCGACTGGCAATATACTTGAAGTTTGTATACTGCGACGGCTGGACCGAGAATAATCGATCAGCCAGCCAAACCAATAATAATGAAGGGTAAATCCAAACGTGTACGTAAAGGGGAATCCAAATATAACTCCACAATCTTCCACAGAAGGCCAAGATGTTACCACTTCCCAATACTTAATATACCGTGTTCAAAACACGGGCGACTTGAGGTGAGTATACGCAACGCCGCGACTCCCGGTCAGGGGACTTCCGGTGGGTTACCTTAACCTTCCCCGGGCAAACCAATAGCAGCAAGAGGGGACCCTGTTAGCCCTCCGCTGTGAACCAATAAAAGCGACTTGTGTCTAAGAAAGCGAAACGTATACTGATTTATCCCTATATCCAATACTCCCTTTTGTGTAACCTACCCCAAATAGCCCGGCTGGACAGTCATGTATCTTACCCGAAGTAGCCCGGTTAACTCCGATTTTGTGTACCAGCCCGGCCGGTCCACCAACCCCATATGGTACCAACCCGGCCGGTACACCCAACCCGAATGGTACCAGCCCGGCCCGGTACACCGAACCTAGCCCGGCCGGTACATCGAACCGAGCCGGATCGGCCGGATGGTCATCCATCTGAGCTCACTGGCCGCTGGCGTTAGCACTTCCTTGGCAGCTCCACGTCCGATCCGGGAGCCTCCTTCGTCCACTAGAACACTTATCCTCCTTCAGGCCCATTTCGCCCATACCTTCCAACCAATTCGCCCCTCGGCCGTCCGCCATCCGTGGTCGTCCCGTCCGTTTAGTCAGCTAGCCCAACTATCCACGTCTTCAGTCGCATTCATCCGGCCTGATTCCAGGCCTGGCGCCGTCCGGCCATTGGTAGATACATCCGGCGGCCCTCAGATCGCGTCCCTTGTCGACCGGTCCGGGCATCCAGCTAAGGGCGACATTTCCACCAATCTGGTGGGGGCGTCCACTATCATTAGTCCGTTAAATTTCTGGGTCACTTCACCACACAAGTGCGATCATTTTACTACTCACCGACTTTTCTCCCGATGTTATAAGGATTTTGCAAAAGTGTGGCCATCGCGAATTATTACTGATGGACGTAACTTCTGGTACACCCGATGATCCAACACCATGTTCCTCTGCTGCTACAAACCTCGCTGAGGACGATGCATGGCGCAGATGTGATCGACTTTTAATGTAACCCATCGATTTGTTATCGACGATTTTGCGATTTTTACTTTCCACTTAAAGCTCTTGTTCTTCAACTAGTAGTCACGTCATACAAAATGCTCTTGTTTATTAACACTAAAAAAGCAAGCACACATCGCCAACTCGTAGGTCAACGTCATATTCAACACAGCGCGTTGGCCACGACTCTTCAGACCAGCCACCAAGCACTTGCACTTCGGGCGGTTCGTCAAAAACGTTAATATCTTCGTCTGGATTATGATGCAAGAAACCAAAGTAGTCTACAGACTCGGAAGACGACAATCGAGGGCGTTTACCAGCGGTAGATCCCGGCCGTGTCCATTCGATATTGTCTGACTAGGCGATGGATCGTGTTGCTGTTGTTGGGTGGCAGTCACCGCTCGGTGTTTGCGTGGTGGGACCCATAAGTCGTCACACTTTACAGAGTATTATTAAAACTACTGGCAGTGTAGTCAAAATGTTCCCTACGCGTCCGTTGCTTCTGATTGGTTAGATCTGGGGTGTGTGGTCCAGCTATCAGCGCCCTAATAATAAACCATAAAGAAGTGATAGTCCACAGTATGACCGGTGTATTACCGTAAACGTCGAATCAAGTGGGACAGTTTGTTCAAATTAAAAAGAATATTTTAGGTTTACCGGGGTTGTGTACCACCGTCTTATACAGTCCGCGCCAAGTTATTATGAGCACCTACGTTTTGATCCGTAGCTCAGTCAATTTTACGAGTTTGTCGACGCTGTTTAGATATGTTGTTCACCGAGCAAAACCACGCGCAAAACACTTTTTACCATTCCCAAAACGACATTTTAAAGATAGGCTGCCATACAAATAACCATTTTTTGGGATGCGACAAAACTTATGAGCACCCGACTAGTATACAATTGCCAGTACAAAAAAAATGATTGTCGGAACGATGGTTTATTAGTAGTGAGTCCTATTGCCTCGCTTCTCAATGACCTCGCGGCAACGACGCGGCATGGATTTAATTAGCGTTCGCAGGACCGAAGTCTCGATTGAGTTCCATGCGTCGATGATTGTGACCGTAATCTGGCCAAAGCTGTCGTACTGCCTCCCGTTAGCGTAGACACGCCGTGTCATAATGGACCATAGGTTCTCAATTGGGTTCAGGTCCGGTGATCGTGCCGGCCAGTCCAGCATGCGGACCTGTTGCTTATCGAGGAATACTTTGGTGCAATTTGACGTATGAATCGGTGCGCCGTCCTGCTGATAGATGAAGTCGAGGCCGTAGTGAAGGTGGGCGAATGGAAGCAAATACTCGGAGACAGTAAAAATGTAGTCTTCCGACCTCTGCTTTCCGTGTAAGATCGTCAGCTTCGTCTTACCAGTGGCGCTGAAGGGCGCCCCCACAATCACGGATCCACCGCCGGCTTGGCGTCGCTTCGTCTGGCGGGGCGGGCGACGGAGGTCACGCCAGTAGTGTTGAAAACCGTCGAGCCCATCGAGGTTCTATTTCTTTTCGTCAGAAAAGATAATGGTATCTCAAAGCCCGACGCCATAGTTGTGCATGAGCATTTCCCACGCCCAGTCGCGTCGCCTCGCCTTGTCCCGGGTGGTAAGCGGCAGCGTGTTATCATCTTAGTGTACACTAACCAATCGACATTGGCAAGCACTCTCTGAATCGAGCGCACCGACGCTGCCAGTTTAAGATCCTGCTTTAGCTGGCGGGCTGAGTAGTTGCCTGTCGCGGCCGTACGCAACAGCAAGCGCACCTCGCGCTCAGTCATCGCTGCTGGCGGTCCCGGCTTCTTTCGTTCCATCGTGTGACCGTCAAGGACACGCTGCACAGCCCCCGCCGAGCGCCCGACCCGGCGCGCGATTTCCCGGACGCTCAACGAAGCCTCGTGCAGGCCCTTGATCCTGCCTCGCTCCTCATCGGAGAGCGGAGGCCCTCGCCCCATCGTTCTGAATGTCGACTAGCCGAAACGCAAAGCGAGCGATAAGACTCAAAATTAATAACCCATCGTTCCGACAATCATTCTATTTATACTGGCAATTGTATACTAGTAGGGTGCTCATAAGTTTTGTCGCATCCCAAAAAATGGTTATTTGTATGGCAGCCTATCTTTAAAATGTCGTTTTGTATTTTCTAGTCTTTATTGATGACTGTACGCGTTTCGCAGATACATATATTATCAAAGATCTTTCAGAACTATATGAGTGCTACGAAGACTTTCGCCGCAAGGCACTTAACGTTTTTAGCTCTGAAGTTCATACTATCGAATTCACGTCCATTTATTATGACCCTGAAATTGAACGCCTTCATGCTGACAATGCGAAAGAGTATGAAAAACTTGGTCGGCCGTTGTGGGACAAATATGGAACCAAATCGCAATTTACGATGGCATACACACCTGAACGGAATGACGTAGCTGAAAGAAGAATGCGCACCTATATGGAACGCGTTCGGTCTACCCTATTTGACGGAAATTTACCTTGTCAATTATGGGCTGAATGCGTTCGCCACATTAGTGACCTGGTGAACGTGACCCCCAGCTCTGTTACAAAAAATAAAACGACATATGAGCTTTGGTATGACAAAAAACTTCCGTCATGAATCCCCGTGTTTTTAGATGCAAAGCTTTTGTTCACGCCCCAGAAGCACATCGGGACAAGCTAGATCCACGTGCTACTATATGCATGTACCTCGGCCTTCCCGACCATATGCTTGGTTTTCGATTACTTGATGTTTCCACTGGCAAGATTATCTACAGCCGTGATGTTACCTTTGATGAAACCGTATTCCCCTCCTTGGCATTTTTTCCAACGGAATCAGGATTAGATAGATCAACAAATCGATCAACAGGGCTAGAACAACCTATTAGGGATGAAACTTCCGCATATACGGATCGTATTATATTGCCTACGACACCCTATAATGTAACTCATCACCCTACAGAGAGTGCTGCATCTACACCAGCGGTTAAATCACTACACTTGCCATCCTTGGCTGATGCTTTGCACCGAAACGAGCAAACATACGGCTTTATTATACAACCATCCCAACGAGGCACCAAGCGCAAGTTTGATGACATAGGTAAACTCAAGAACGTTCCCCTTGAAAGGGCCGCTACTCTTTTAAATAGTTGCAGACGAACATCGTCGGGTCAATCTCATCTACACGCTTCCAGCTATTCGCTATATTGCCGAGCCACGTACATTTCGCGAAGCTATGACATCTTCTCATGCTGAAGACTGGTTTAATGCTGCTCAAGCTAAGATCAAGTCTCATGATGACAACGGCACATGGACACTTGTCCCTCGACCATCGGGAATGAAAGTACTTCGAAACCGATGGGTCTGGGTTGTCAAATACAACGACAACGGCGAAGTAGACTCGATTAGTAATAAAAGGTTTTCTCCAACATTTTGGCATTGATTACACAGAAATTTTTGCCCCTGTGCTTCGAATGGAAGTCCTTCGCCTTCTTCTTACTATCGCAGAAATCGTTAACTATGAAATTCACAAAATGGATATGAAGACTGCTTTTCTCAATGGGTTTCTTGATGAAGAATTTTATATGGAGCAACCTGAGGGGTTTACAATCCCAGATAAAGAGCATTTGGTGTGCAAGCTCAAGAAGAGCTTGTATGGACTCAAACAGGCACCACGTGTTTGGTATCAAACCCCCGCGAAATTCCTGGAGAGCATCAAATTCCGACGTCTCAGCAAAGATCGATGTGTTTTTGTCGGATCGCTCCATAACCAGACATGCTATATTGCAGTCTATGTTGACGAACTTCTGATCATCGCTCCAACACCTGCCCTCGTCACTGAAATCAAATCTTCCGTGAAGCAGAGATTCAATATGACAGATTAGGGGAGGTGAAGTACTTGCTCGGGTGGTCCATAGAGCGGAACCGCAAAGACCAGCAATCTTCATTCACCAAGAGAAATATATAACTAAGGTCCTGGATCGCTTTAAAAATATTGTGACGTATCCCGTCACTACACCAGTTGACCGCAACATAAACCTGTCTAGTGCCATGAGCTCTCAAACGGACGCTGATAGAAATATGATGACAGACTTTCCATTTCGCGAGGCAGTCGGCAGCCCGATGTATCTTATGATAGGCACTCGCCCTGATCTTGCGTACTACATGAGAGAAGTAAGTCAATACCTCTCCAACCCTGGAGAAGAACACTGGAAAGCAGTAGTTCGAGGTTTCAGATACCTGCATGGCACAAAAAGCCACGGACTAACTCTGGGTGGAACCATCCAGCAGACTACCCGTCAACTCACGGACAGTCTTACTGCTTTTTCAGACTCTGACTATGCGAGCTGTTCAGATACCCGACGATCAATAGGTGGTTTTGTGACAATGATCGGTAAAGTCCGATATCGTGGCTTTCTCGAAAACATCACACTGTGGTTCTATCCACAACTAAAGCTGAGTACATTGCACTCTGTATCTGCATACAGGAAGTAATATTTCGAAAGACCCTGCTAAGTGAACTTGAATTTCAATCCACAAAGCCAACAATAATTCACGAAGACAACCAAAGTTGTATTAAGCTTGCAAATAATCCTGATTGCCCGGTAGATCTAAACATATCGATATTCGCTATCACTTCGTTCAAGAAAAAGTAAAACAACAACAATTTGCTATTACATATTGCAATACAAAGGACATGATAGCCGATATTTTTACCAAGGCACTTCCAAAGCCTCAATTCCTTTATTTGAGAAATAAACTTGGCGTGACAACTTGTGACAAAATGTCGATACAATCATACAAAACAAATAGACAATTCCCCTAAGATCTTACTACGCAGACTCTGTGAGGTTTTCCCTGGTTTACTAACCAAATTTGACATACTTAAAAAAACGAAAAGCACGAACAACCTAAGGTTTTCCTACCCAAACTATGTGATGTTTTCCCTGGTTTTCTAACCAAATTTTTCATACATAAACAAAATGAAAAGCTTGAACAGCCTAAAGTTTTTTCTACGCAAACTATGTGAAGTTTTCTCTGGTTTACAAACCAAATTGGCATACTTAAACAATTAAAAAGAGTAAATGGCAAACTTTTATTCACACTCAATAATGAAAACTGCACGAAAGGCTTCTTAAATGTGGCGAGCTTATCATTAAGCTCCTTCTTTCCTTTCCCCCGTTGACTTCTCTGCGGTCTGTTTCGTACGAGCCATTATTGCGTGGCAGAAACTTTCCGTGGAGTATTTCCGATCCGGGGTGCAATGCAGGTCGAGCAGCTAATCAGTGTTAAATTTAATTGGTGATCAAACAATGCTATATCCAAACCAAGCCCACACGAACAAATGTCAATTTTAAAATTACAAATTTTGATGGGGTAATTTTTAAAAGGAGCCACTAGGTGCACACCCCCTTTTTGATACGTGCACACCCCTGTATCAAAAAGTAGGTACATTGTACCGTAAAGAAAGAAGTCATAAGCAGAGCAGCCTTGCAGATCTTTATTCAAGGCGTGGGTCTCCTTCCGCTAATATCAATGATTTTGAAGACGCTCTTCTAAATTAGAAAGAGATAAGAACAAATGATGCAGGTCAAGAAAACTTAGCTGATGCATAACCATTGAACACTTTTATAAAAGTCTTTGATGACTGGCAATAAACTTGTACCAGTATAGATTTAGGCAGCCTCTAGAGCTGCGAATAGCCTGTATTGCGTGCTGGTCAAAGTCTGACTCGGCGTTACAGAATTACGCATTTCTTCTGTATTCGAAACACTCTTTTTTCAATTTCAATTAAGATATCTAGATCGCCCGGACGCAATTGTCTAAGCTATGGGTCTAGGTCGTCCGAGCTAAATATTTTTATCGCAAGACCATCCAGCAACCTTTTATCAACATACTACGTAGCGAGCATAAAATCGTTCATTCTTTATGTTTCTTCTTGATTTCAAACAAAGTGCACATTTAAGCTCAATCTTTAGCATACTTTAGAGGGTTGTAGTTCATTACAAAAGAGGGTCGAACAATTTACAGGTAAAATCGAAGCATTAAAGCATATCCACTTCATAAAAAGCAGATTTAAAGGAAAGAGCAGAAGCTTTGACCTACTAATGTTCCTTAATTGATTTCTTGATAGCCCTCGCAGCTCTTAGCTTTTGTATTTTTGGTGACTACACCCCTTAAGTCTATCATTTGAGCGCCTGGTAAGCACGAAGAAATTAGCTTGATGCAGGTCAACGAAGAGAAGATATTGTCAGCTTTTGAGGTGAAATCGTTAGACTCACTTTTGCTACAAAGACGGCTAAAAATGACGGTCCTGTTGTGCGCACGTCACCTACATTCTTTTACGGAACGTTGTACCTACGTTATGGTACAGGGGGTGTGCACCTAGTGGCTCCCTTTTTAAATTATTTTTTTTAAAAAAAGTGTAAATGTACTGATCCAGCTGTTGGAGTACTCTAAAGTATATCTTATAGATGACGATATCTTAAAGGCGACGCTCCTATATTTGAAGCAGTTTCGAGGCACATGAGATTTTCATGTGGTACACACTAGAAGAGTTGTCAAAAATTGGACCAGTGATTGTCGTTAAGAACTTAGGGAGTACATTTTAGCTACGAGGGATGGTATCAAACTTGGCAGAAGAAGGATAAAGTGAATCCATTCCCAATTGGTACAGCCCCCAGTAACAACATATTAAACTCCGTACTAGAGGGTCCGCCAATTCATCCACATAATCTTTATAAAAATCATTGCTTATTCCATCCGGACCTGAAGTCTTTCCCCTATCAAGCCCTTTTATGGCGGCCCTTACTTCATCATCAGTAATAGTCTCCATTAGATATTCATTTTGTGCGCTTGTGACTTTCGGTATTGTCACAAAATCTTGTAGGTCGGGAAGTATGTTAAGTAATCGTAAATGGTCGGATCCTTGTGTGGTGAAGCGATCGGGAAATATTGGGACTGAAGTGGACCACACATGGCCGTTGATTGGTGACGATAGAACACCCATCAACATATGACGGTTGATGGGTGGGAAAAGGTTGATCACGATTAAGAAGAAAAGGTGGTGGCCAACGGATATTTACGACGTGGAAGAATCAGCCAAGTATGGTCGTTAAGCCCAGTCCCAGGCACTGGCAGAATGATGGAGATCACGATCACGATCGTTGTCACAGTCACTAAGTGGAGTTCTCGTGGATATAATAAGAAATAGTGATTGTTGACATGGCATACCAAGGGCAGGTGACCAGCCGATCTCTGAATGGTATATTGGTGGAAGCTGGCTATGATACAAAGTTACAGCCTGATCGGCTTGTCATGCCCGGAGAAGGAAGATCAAATGATGAATGAAGATCGGGCAGGTGGATTAACAGGTTGTATGAGTGATGTGAACCTTTGGTTGGTCCGAAGATGATGTGGCAAGGCCTGATCAGGCCTGATCAGCCGAGATCAGTGTGGTATGGTTGTCCTGACGGTGTATTAAGATCGGAAGTGTGGTTTGGAAGATGAATTGAGTCGTGATGATGATGACCCAGAGCGTTCCCGAGGTGATCAAGGGCTGATCAGCCTGATCACCACCTGATCATTTGGTCGATCACTATGGCGATCGTGATCAGGGCCGATCAGCCTCTGATCAGCGTTGATAAGCAAGGGCAAGTGAGTTCTCGGTTTGGTCGGACTATATATGAAGTGAACAAGTGCTGAAGAGCAGGTCTCAAGTGGTTTCAAGGTCGTTTGTTGAAGATCAGGATGGGTTGAAGATCTTCTGAAGAGTCGGGTCATGATCGGGGCAGAATCGGTACAGGTCAGCTTGAAGGTGCAGCCAGGATGGGCAAGAGAGTGTTACGCAACCGTGCGACGAAGTAAATAGGTTCGAAGTAAAGGTCAGGCATGAGTTGAGGTATGGTACACAGGTATAGGACATTTGCATATATAATAACAGGTTTAGATTTTCCCCCTAAAGCAAAGAGTCGCTCCGCCACGTGTGCGGTCATTGGGAGCACAGGGTTGATTAGTCCCCTCTTGCTCAACTATTTCCCGGTTAAGACGCGCTTAGACGCATTTTGGCTTACCGGAAGACCCCCGACGGGTTTGTTTTAGGTGATCGAACCTCACCCGCAACGCGCACGTGTTTGGAACACGTTAATAATATTGGTAAAGGTTTTGTGGAGATAACGTTTGTGGATTACTGTGGAAGATCGTGGATTGATCGCATTTTCTTGGTTTCGTTATATCTCTCTCTCATTGGCTGGCCTGATCAGACGAACTTTCCTGATCAGTGCCTAGATACTGAATAAGTGTCGACCCCAACCCGTTCTCCGGTGAAGATTTCCACCCGAGGACACCCCCCCGTCTCGAGAAGGTCAAACCCTCCGACCTGATCAAGATCATCCTTTTCGTCACCGAGTCCACCTAAGTGAGTGTAATCAGCCCCGATCGACGGGTACACAAGGTGAGATGAAGTTAAACATAGATCCTGACGAGCATGAAGACCGGCCAGATGACCGGGAGGATCAGATCAGTCACCACAATGGTGATTCATCTGATTCCGATGCTGATCAGGATCGACGGAGTACCCCCTCCGATAGTTGGTCGTCCGGGCCAGTGGGTATCCGGATTTCACCCACGACTTCGGTCATGGATTTGGAAATCGGCTCCACCACAATGGTGCGCGTGCCCGGATCACTTGGTGACTCAGGATATCACCGTGATTCCTTTGATGATGAAAAAGATGTGAAAATCAAAGTGGAGGAAACTTTTTCGGGTGTATTGGAGGAAGGCGTATCGCCTCCGATGCTGTCCATTTCTAAAGGAAGCGATGATCGACCTGGTTTGGTGGAGTGCCAGGTCGAGATTAAAGATGAAATAACTCCCCACATGGCCCCGATCGGGGCCGATCTGGGTTATAGTAAAGTTGACTATAACCCAGGAAAGGATCGAGGTGTTAACCTTGATCCTATGCATAAGAAGAAAATGGAAAAAGACAGAAAAAATATGGGGGCGGATCATTGCGATCCACCTAAAAAATATGTGAAACCTAAACCGAAGATCTTCGAGGAAGACGAAGAGAAGATCGAACCAGCCGAGAAGACCACTGTCCAAGATGTGGAACGACTGTTCTATCTTCGAGAGTTTCACAAGTTCCTGGTTACCAACCCAGTGATGAAGATCATCAAGCCTAAGATCATCAGGAAGCTGGAAGGTCGAGCGACCCGGCCGGTGATCACAGGCAGTCAACTTGATCTGATCAGGAACCTCTTGGCGCAGATCGACGAGGTTGGCTTCACTACTGGTGCCTTCGACGCGAATATGCTATTCGATCTGGATCAAGAGACGATCAGAGAATCTATGATCACCCTGTATGATCATCTTGCCTCGTTACTAGGGGCGAACCCAGTGGTTCAGTCGCCGATCGCGGATCCTTCGCACCGATCACAGTTGGTGGAGTATCCTATGGATATCGAGTCGATATATCAATCGTCATCACAATCTGGAGCGGCATCCACCGACTCCTCGGTTGGGATCACACGTATGACGTTGGGCCCGAAAGGGATCCAGCAGATCGACCCCAAGACCGAGTCGCAGAACAGGAAGAGAAAGCCTGAACCTGGTAGAGTCGGATCGGACGATAGTTTCGAAGATGCTCAGGAAGTGCCACAGGCTAGTCCGACCTCCAACACTGGTCATACCAACATGCCGGAGGTCCCAGAGCAATTAAAAGCCATGTTCGCGACAATGATGAACCGATTTGCGGGTGATCAATATGGATTGCCTCAGTATACACCTGGACAAGGACAACCATGGCGATCGGCACCGAATATGAATCAGTCTACTGAGAAATCGGTCAAGAGACCCGTGGATGTGGAGATGGAATCAGTCCGATCAGCCGGAATCGTTCGTTCGATATGCCAGGCCGATCACCAGGACCGATTTCACCGATCACCCCCGCGGAGTGATGTGGACATGGAGTCAGAGGGCGAGATCAGCCAACATTTCGATCCAGATGATCTGGACATTGAGATGCCTCGTAGAGCGAATATGGCCTCCGCGCAGGCATTTGACAGTGAATCAGGAACGATCACCCGAGTACGAATGTCTGCGATCTCGGAATTGAAGGATTTCACTGGCAAAGATATGGATGACGATCAGGCCAGAGGTTGGTTAAGCCGGACTAAGTCAGCTTTTCTGAGGGACAAGACACCGGAAGCTGAAAGATGCCTGATCTTCGCTGATCTAATGAAAGGTCCGGCCAAGAACTGGCTTAAACAGCTAAGTCGTGAAGTGCGTCTGAAGTGGCCTCGTTTGTGTGAAGAGTTTGAAGAACAATATTGCAACTCGGGGGTGTCCGTCGCTAGGCAGTACTACCACATGAAGAAGAGATCCGACGAGACGCCGATCGAGTACTTACATCGGTTGAATGTTGCTGGTCTACGCGCGAAAATGCCGATCAAGGACCCACGACACCCGGACATAGCCCGTGAACATGTCGAACACTTCATTGGAACTCTGGACAATCGCGATCTGGCTGATCAGCTAACCCTGCTCCGTATAAAGGACTCAGAACAACTGGAACTGACTTTGAGGACGCTGCAACGGGCCAAGAGTCGACAGCCCAAGGTCGAGGTAGGATCGAACCGTTACCGGTCCAAGCCACACCCTGATCAGGGCAAGATACCGGCAGCCCGACCAGCCAGAGCGATTCGAATGATCGCGAAGGAGTCAGACAGTTCAAGTTCTGAAGAAGAAAGTGGCCAGTCGAGTCTGAGTTCGGACGAGGAACAGTACCGTCATGTCTTTACGACGGAACCAATGTATCGCCCGAGATCATCGACTAATGGCGTGGACGGACGGAAACCTGGTGGTATTCAACCTGATCAGGACCGATCTCGTAAGAAATGTGTGCATTGTGGGTCGACCAAACATGGAGATCGTGATTGTTGGAAAAGAATTACGTGTGGAAAATGTGATCGTAAAGGTCACCCTTCTGATCACTGTTTTTTTCGTGTGCAAGACCTGTGGGAAGCTTCATGACGCCGGCGCCTGCCCTATCGAAGAATTTTTTAATCTGATGCGCAAGTGGTATGTGCCGACTAAACATGCTGGTATGCTCCCACCAGATGTTGAGAAGATGTTAAACTAGATCGCTCGCCAGGTTGGAATCTGGTTCGAGCCGAGCGATCTATGTTCTGCATTTATGCATATGTCGGTAGCGGAGATAAGTTTGAGGAAAAGAAGATAACCGACAATACATGTTCTAATTCAAATTGCATCGATCGGTGTCCGATCTACAGTCTCAGAGTGGATGAATATTCACGATCGGACGTGATCATGGAGTTGGATCTACTGCCCGGTGAATCCCGTGGATACTGGAAGTATCACTCTCCCGAGAAGTGGTTTAAACAGGCTAAAGCTAATGGAAAGGTCAACAATGAGAAAGCCACAATTTTATTTGACTCTGGGGCGGAGGTCTCGATCATCGACTCCGCCTTTGCTCGTAAGGTGGGATGTCGTATAGACAGTACCCAGAGGCAAGAATGTGTTGGGATTGGCGAGAGTTCATATATGACGGAAGGACGATCACGTGTGAAGATCACCCTGGCAGGATGCCTGGTCTACTATTTTAATGCTTGGGTTGGCCGGCTAGCCGGTCAAGACGCGATATTGGGGATGGACTTTATGGTACCAGCTGGTATACGGCTTGACCTATCTCATGGAACCCTGACTCTGCCGGATGAAGTGCAAATTCAGTTATCTGGCCGACGACCTTTGTATGGTACTCATGTGCGGATGTTAAAGATGGGTCAGTACGAGAACATTGGGGTGTCCCGATCAGTCGATGTCATGATCCGGTCGAGTGATCGGCAACAGAAATTGTGGCTGACCTGTGGCGAACGTTGGGTACCAACGTTCGTTAAAGGTATCGGCCGATCAAGCTACATCAGAGTCACAAATATATCCGATCAGCCGCTGATCATCCATGAAGACATGATCTTAGGGATGTGGTTACCTGAAGGGAAAGTACCCCGACAGATCGGATATGTTTCAGTGGGATCACGAAGATACATTGAATGGCAGAATCTGGCTTATCAAGCCACCACGGACGTGATCAGTGACGAATACTTAGTGGATGAAGATACCTCACCTATGGTCGAGAAGCCGGAGTATTCTACGCCGACCAAGCTGCTGATCAGGAGGCCATCGATCGAAGCGACAGGGGAAGGTCGGGTCAAAGAAGGTCCACAGATATCGAGTATAACACCGAAAACAACGGACCCAGTTAGCGGAAAGGACAGTGAAGAGCCCGAGCATGATCATGAGGAAGAAAAGGAGGATGGACCAGCTGAATTCATTACAGAGGAGGTTGAATCCGAAGTAAACCATCAGTCGAGTGACGTACAAGAAGCGATCCAAGATGATGCCGATCAGAAAGAGGTAGATCAGGTGGACGAGCAGGTGTGTATACACGAATGTGGCGATCAGTATATTGAAGGTATCGAGAAGCAGATGGCTGTGTTACCAGAAGTGTCGCCAAATATGCCAGAAGTCACCATGGAAGATTTACAAGTCGGTGATCCCGAGGTGAATACGCCCGAGCAGATCGATCAGCTAAAGAAGATCATCTGGAAGAGGCGTCACTTACTGATGGGGAAAGTAACGCCCTACCCCCAGCCGCGTTCGGAGCTGTTTGTGATATAGACGTGGGAAATGCGAGGCCGATTGCTCAGCGTTGTCGTAAAGTTGCACCTCAATACCGGGAAAAGTTATCCGATTTGATCAAGGGTTTGCTAAGTACAAAGATCATCCGACCATCAACATTGCAGTGGGCATCACCGATCGTGATTGTGATTAAGAAGAATGGGGTTGATATTCGATTGTGTATCGACTACAGAATGGTAAATCGCCTCACGAAGTTGATGGTCTACCCGATGCCCCTGATCAATGACTTATTAGAAGATCTGGATAAAGTTTTATGGTTTTGTTCGTTGGATATGGCTAGTGGTTTCTGGGTGGTTTCGATGACTGATCGCGCTCGAGAAATCTCGGCTTTCGTTACACCTTTTGGGCTTTTAGAATGGAATCGGATGCCGTTTGGATTAAAAAATGCCCCACAGATCTACCAGAGGCTGATCGGCAATGCTCTCTATGGGTATTTCCAGATCAGTGCTGATCGGAAAGCCACTGATCTACATGATGTGTTTACGGAAGGTGAGCCAGACCAAGATCAGGGCCGATCAGTGTTGGGAAGGCGATCATATATAGATGATATTTTGGTCACGGCAACATCCTGGGATATGTTATGCGATAAGGTCGAACGACTCTTAGATACCTGCGAGCGTTGGAATTTGTCGATCAGTGTGGTCAAGAGTTTCTGGGGTCAGCCCAAGGTCGCTTACCTCGGCCATAACGTATCGATCCAAGGGTTGGAAGCAAATCCGAAAGATCTAGCCGCTCTCAGCAACTTACCATTTCCCCGATCGTTGAAGGCCATGCAATCCTTCCTCGGATCATTGAATTATTATAGCAGATTTATCGAGGACTTCTCGATCTACGCCGCTATACTTTATGAATTGAAGGAAGTTGATTATCATGGCCTGAGAGAACGTGATCGGATGGGAGGATCACCAATTGGGACTGATCACGAAGTTGAAGCTACTAAAAAAGATCTCGAGATTGGATCACCAACTGATCGAACTGTGCCAAGGTCAGAAGATCACATGAATCGCGCTATGGTAGCCTTCAGTATGTTAAAGGCGAAGATGATCTCGACGCCGATACTGAAACACTTCGATCCGGAGAAGATTCCCGTGGTGATCTTATATGCTAGTAAATGGGCAATATCGGCCGCACTGGTCCAAGATCACGATGGGGTTTATTGCCCGGTGACGTTTACAAGCC